>JAULBR010098326.1:0-11466 GCA_032355825.1 Melanodrymia aurantiaca
TTACCTTATTCATTTTAATGAAACTTAAGTCAAAACTTAAGAAAAACTTAAGTTGTTTGATAAATACCGCCCCAGAACACATTGGTTATTAATCAGTGTTTAATGGATGTCGACACTTGATCACAGGGGAATCTTGCTGTCGCTACATAGGCTACTCTTCTTTGAATGGGTAACGGATAATGTGGCTTAACGCCTTCATCCATCTGAAGGATGTTGTAGAGGGCGCTGAGATTGAGATGACGTCCTGTCCGTAGTCGGGTCGTCTTCTCAATACCATAGGGAATGACAGCAAGGGATCTTTTATGTACACTTTCCATGGCCTTTGATAGACCAGTTGTGGATCATTGGTTGGAATGACAAATGACTTTTTGAAGCAATATACATAATTTTTTTTTTAAAAACAAGTACCGGTACATTAAAACATTCATAAAACACATCTTTGATTACAAAAAAAGTGCACTAGATCATTAAGAATACAAATTGGTGGGAAAAGTTGCATAGGAAAGTCATTCAAGTTACTGCGAACACTTAAACCCTAGAGCCTTGTTGAAGTGGCACCGTTCAGAACATCTGCTTCATGCTTTTCCTTTTCATTCTTATCATCCTCTTCCTCAACAGAGTTATCTCCCTCCACATCATCAATGGTGTCTGCCAGTTTTCTGTTGTGAGTCTCTGGGAGAAAGAACATTAACAGTGCCACTACAAACGTCATCACTCCAAAGATGATCACTGGGATTGAAGCAGATGTTTTCCTCCCCTGAAGATAAATTGTACACAAATACATCAACGACCATCTTTTATGGTAAAACAATTAAGTGGTTACCGGTATTTAATTTATAAGACAGTAATGATAAAATGTAATACAAATCTCTTTAGTCCTCGGATATTCTACATAAATAAAATGACACCATCAATAAAAGATGAAAGCAAGCCAAGTACCGCGGTATACTTAATTAGACGAACATCTGCAGAAATCTGCTTAATGGCATTTTGTCACAGCAGCGGATTTACTGAAGTGACCAACAAACTATTAACTAAATAATATATACCATTGAGGCCTCATGATTCATTCGTGATAGTTAAGCTATAACGCGTGCACTGTACATACAAAAGTAATGTTGTAGATATATGAAATTACGCGGAGTCAAATACAACAATTTTCAATAAATTCCCATGAAAAACAAATAACATTTTTCAATAAATTCCCGTGAAAAATAAACTATCTAAAAACGATTGCGCTAGCTACAGCGGAATAAACAAACATCATGAATGAACAAGCACCACGAAATTACAAGCATTGACGATACACTTCAGACAAGTACTATATCCAACCGTGAACAAATTCTTCACCACACATAAATAATCTAACTCAATATATCTGCATGTAATATTAACCTGGAATAAAATAATAGTCTATTTAGGCCCATTCCACGTTACCTGTGTTACAATTCAGAATATTTGTTTACAGAACAATTATTCCTGAGAGATAACTCTTCTTTAATTTTTATAACTATGATGGTAATAGTATTACCATCATAGTCATAAACATTTAGGAAGAGTTATCTCTCAGGAATAATTGTTCTGTAAAAAAATATTCTGAATTGTAATACACGTAATGTGGAATGGGCCTTTAACTGACTAGTCGTGTACAAAAACATAATTTAACAAACCAATGTGTTAATCTGCGGGGCAATGACACCTCCAACTCGAGCCCAGAAAGCACATGTTCCTAGTGCAATGTTCCTGTGAAATTAAATAAATATTTGCAATCGGCATTAATGTCAAAGCAATATATTATAAAGAGAGATGGGGTTCATTTACAAGTTTGCTGTAGATCCTAAAATTCATGCAATCATTAGTAATGCTTCTGAATTAACAAAATTAGTTCAGTTACGAAAGTACACAGGTCATTCGCAATAATATCAATATACATTTACAAGTTACGATATTGAATAAACAAAACTCAATATTTCATATCATTGTCAGTAAAACGATTTTCTATAACAAATAAAAATCTACTAAAATTGTTGTGAGAGTCAACATAAAACAATACTATATTGAAATTACGTTTTTGACAAATATCTCCAAAATTGTGTTCGCTGTCAACAAGCGATTAAAATTTATTTGTAGTACATGGATAATAGATTTATTTAGAAAGGTTGTATTGTATGTATCTGTTGCATTAGAAAGAGATTTTAACATTTTGAAGACTATAGTACAACTCGAAGATTCACAAACGAAATACAGACCATAACATAGCATATAATTACTGAACAATACTAGTAATGCTAAAAACTAACCTTATGACAGTAGGAAATAACTCTGATGTATACAGGAAGATAACGCTAAACATCCCAGCCATCGAAAATCTTCCAAGAATAGCAAAACCAGTTGAAATTTGCTTCAGGTCAATTCCAGATTCTACACACAAACAAAAACAAACAAAAAGTTGAATTATTTCAATATTATGGTAATTATTGCTACGGTTTACTTCTGAGTAATGATATTATTGCAGTGCTAGCCTTATTGTCAACAAATTTGCAAATATTTGCGAAAGAACTTTAATTTAGACAAAAATATTTGCGAAAGGATTCATCTTACATCTTTCTACGAAACTAATCTTGCTCATCATCTCTGTGCATTTCAGTTTGTTTTGTGTCTAAATTTCACTGTTTTGTAAAATGCATTTTGGAAAGATGTGAACAGTCTGCAATTACATGTTTCCATGCAGGTTTGTGTTGTCTGTATTTGTATTCACTGAAAACATGTAATCAAACCAAAGCGCTTAAGTAGTGTGTAGTCATGGCTGTTTTTTGCATGATATTGTGGTTTATTAGAGTGCGCTGTGCAGCCCAATATCTCCGACTTCTGCACTCGAGGTTTCTGTTAGGGTTACCTCACCCTTAGTCCATATTTGTCTAGCCTCTACCCTCCGACCAATTCAACTTGCGTGACACTACAGGAGCTGATATCATATTTTTTATTAAAACAAATAAGGGATTCGGAAACAGATAAAGGGAAGTAATTACAGATTTCTTTTTACGTTATATGGACTGGTCTGAAACTGAACCTAAAATAGAAAACTTTGAGTTATGTAATTAAAAGAAACAGATCGAGTTTATAAACTGGTGTTGTATTCCATACATAGTTGTTATCACTATTGTGGTAATACAAATGTTGTACCAATTTCAGTTTTGAGACATCAACAAAATAATTAATAAGAAAACCAACAAGAGATTATGAAAGAGCTCGAGGATTATCCCACACTAGCTTATCATATTGGTCTGCTGCCAACAAAGATGAAGTATATGGATACAGCACCTGTACCTATAAATATTTTGGGACTGAAATTGATTGCCATGGTATTTAGTCATCCTTATTGGATGTGTATCAAGTTTTGTATTCCAGACATGTTGGTAATAAATGACAATGCACATTAGTAGATACCAGTTGATTTATGGTAAATAAAATGTTTCACCAATTTCATTAATTAGAAATTCTTTTAATACACATTCCTACCTGTTACTATTGGCGGAAGTGATCCTGCTGTAATACATGTCACAGCCGCTAACAGACCATATATTATCATAGGCTTTTTTCTACCAAATCTGAAAATAAATACGACTTCAATAAAATCTGTCACAGGTTCTGTTAAGCATCTAAACTAGCTAAGGAAGCGGGATGTCGCTCAGCGCAAGAGCATCTGCCTGAAGTTCCATAGGTCGACAGATTAATCCTTCTCAGTGGACCCATTGGGTTATTTTCCATTCCAACCAGTGATCCACGACTAGTCCATCAAAGGCTGAAGTGTGTGCTATCCTGGATATGGGAAAGTGCAAATAAAATATCCCTTGCTGTTATTTGGTAAGAGTTGCTTATAAGGTGGCAGCAGGTTTTCTCTGAAACCAAGTGTCGATGCATTTGACATCCAATAACTGATTATAAATCAATGCGTTCCAGTGGTATCGCAAAACAAATGAAACTTTATCTTTATCTAAACTAGCTAACGCAGAAACAAGTTCAAACGTAAACAAAATATCTTATTTTCTATTATCGAAAAAATTGTATCTGCGCAACAGTGATTAAAATAAATAAACTGACTGATTCCCTTTAAATATATATCAATGAGGCAATATTTCTGGGTAGCAAACATAAATAGCTGTCGTCATTGATTGGTGAAACTAATTATTCCACAACTAAAGTTTATTTTCGGTTTTGCTTTCCAAAAAGACCTGGACTTAAAACAAGTATCTAAAGATTTTTTTTGTATTAGCACAAAATAAATACTCGCAACTCAATAAAAACCTGTCAATAAAACAATAGCTGGTAAGAACACAGGTAATTAATACAAGGGGAGACAATTCACAATTTAATCTCGAACATGTACAAAAGATGTCTCTCATAGATGGGAGTTCATGGAACAAAGGATTTTTTCCACGACTACATGTGTAATATGTTGTGTTTATAAATTTGGGAATTCTTTTAATATTGCGTCCTGTATATCAACTCAATATTAACATGTACGTATTAGTACTGTATTATGCAATACTCTTGTCTAAACCAGCATCAAATGTCTAAACCCCAAAATAAGGGTGCCAACCATCAATGAACTGTTTTCACAGCTGGTCGTTGCTCATTCATTATGTGCGATAGATCAGTGGTTTACCACAGCCAATGATTGGTCCTTTTGTAGCTGGTTCACCATTTTTGAATCAGTGAGAACCCTAATAATTATTATTCATTTTATGTAAGCTACAAATAGGTCACAACCAATTTATTTGAAGTTGTTCTCTGTACGATTGAATATGTACTAACAAATAGCAATATGTATTAATTTTTATAATAAGCTATTTAAACTAATACTTACTTTTTCAAAATAATTATTGCCAGTAAGTAAGCCAACATTTCCACACAGGCACCAATGAAGAAGTTTAGGTATTTGTTTCCTGCTAGTGATGTTATTTTGAAGGTAAGACCATAGTATCCCACTGCCACAGACAGCCTGCAACATTTACAAGCATATTATCACAATCAGTCAAAATCTAGCTGCCTATAATTAATATTTTCTTTATACAGTGTAACCTCCCAAACTGGACAACCTTGGGACTTAATAAATATCCGGCGTAGGCAGATTTATCAATGGTCTTGTTTTTCACACAAAAAATTAGCAAGAGTTATCTCCTTTGTCAGAATAACTCGGTGGGGGTGGTGGGGGGTGGGGGTTGGGGTGTTGGTGGAGGAGCAGCCATTAATTGCATCTATATAGAATTATGAGAGGTTTGTATATTTTTAACGTCTTTTGTTAATAAACAGACCAATTGAGTTTTCACCCATCTATTCACCACAGGACAAAAATTAACAAATGTCGCACAATAATCAAACATTTAAATGTGTTGGGTAAGAACAGTTGAATGATTTACCAGTCTCATAAAACCAAACCGTCAAGAAAAATATCTATTTTATTGAAATGACTGATATATTAGTGTCTTTTAGCAATTTTTAAAAGAATCTGAACAAAAATGGAAGCAAAAGTAGATCAGTTTTTATACTTAATCTCAATATATTTGAAAATTAAAAAAGGTATTTATTAGACCAATGACTGAACCTAAGAACCACTATACCAATTTGCATCAGTATTAAAACAGTTCAGAACATTTAATAAGTAATAATTTTAAAATTATTGTTGCGTAACAAAACTACTAAAATTATACACATGTTTGAAAATAATACATGTATTACCAAGCATAAAACATAATAAGACTTCTTTTCCTCAGTTTTGGTGTTCTCAGCAGATTCAAGAGTGTGTAATGCCGTGAGTTCCCTTCCTGTCTGGCCTCGACTGCAAATTTAAGAATCTCCATTTGTTCCCGTGGAACACTACACTTGTTGAATTTCGCAATTTTCTCAACTAATGCCTCTGTCTGATCTACTTTTCCCTTCAATGACATCCATCGCAAAGATTCTGGTATCACACTGTTAAGATAAAAATAAAAAATATACCATTTACGCTGTGATAGAACATCCCAGAACATTTTTATTTGTCAGCAGTTTGAAGTTTTGAGAGGTTGAAGGGTCGATCATCCTCAGTAGGGCTATTTTTCCAATCCTACCAGGTTCATCCAAGGCCATGGTGTATGCTATCTTGTCTGTAGGAAATTGTACATAAAGTTAGTAGCAGAACATTTTTTTCTCAGACATAACCATGTGCCTTACATCCAATAGCCACTGATTATTAATCAATGTGCTCTAGTGGTGTCGATAAACAAACACTACAGGGGTTCTAGAATAGCCAGTAATGTTTACACTTGGGCCACTAAATAATTGCTTGGGCTGTGCCCGATGGCCAGTAATAAAATTGATTTACTACATTTTTTAAATATATATTGGTATTGGTATTTAAAAGTTGGACAAGTGAATATTCAGCCACAGCCAGTGAATTTTCAAATCCACTGGCCCCATGGCAAGTGAAATGAAAAACAATTCTAGAACCCATGCACTACCTCTTTACATCCCACTCAAATAGAAATAGTTGCACTTACCATATATAAAATATTGCCAATGCACTAGGAATGGAGATTGCCAGCTGCATATAGCGCCAATCTCTGATGAAGTATGCTATTCCCGCTAGGCACATCACACTGAAGCCCCAAAAACACTCGATAATAGCACCAGCATAAGGACGGTAGTTTGGTAAGAAAAGTTCAGCCACCAAAACATAACTGGAAATCTGAAGACCCTGTAATAAATTCAAAAACAAATGTAGAATGTCTAAAACAATGCTAGCAGGTTTGTCACTTTTCTAGTAGAAGAATTAGCGAAAAACTAAGTAACTTTTCTTTATATTTAAAAAAGAAAGATTATGTAATGGATAAAAAACGACGCAACATATATCCTCTAGCAATATTATAATTACAATGTAGACCTCAATTTTAAACCTTTTTTAGCAATAGGTTTTGTCGCGACAATATTGAATGCAACAAACGACAATATTGAATGCAATAGCGAAATTTTGAGACCTGAATTATGTTGAAATAGTTTTAAACTGCTGTTAAGACCTATCGACAAAAAATATTTGACATGTACATGTACATGTATCTTCTTCATAATTTATTTCTCTTTAAAGAGAATCACTGACTATTTTGGAACGGAAATTGTGATCACATGAAGAGTTGTATGCGAGTGGTACGCAACTAAACGTTATGTTAACACTTCTAAGAGTAAACATATTTCATACTACGTTACGGCAAAAATTGAACCATAAGATATACATAGAAAGCCTCACCTGCATCAAAATTCCTTGAACAAATCTGAGACACACAAACCAGACATACGAAGGAGCAAAGTATATTCCGATGCCAACAGGTACAGGAAGGTACAGAGTAGCAAGCATTATTGGTCTCCGTCCAATCAAATCACAGAGATAGCCGAAGATGAGACCACCCAACATCACACCACAGAAGTAAATTGTTGTTGCAATTCCACTGAGATAATCGGAACCACAAACCAAGTCCCACTGAAACAGAAATCATAATTACGGTAATATTAGTTAAAACTGTCAGGTTGTCGGTGATGGATCTAGGGGGAAAAGGTGGGGGAAAATGCATTATATATAAATAAGAAATAAATGCAAACATTTAAAGATTGAATGAACTACATTCCCAACCAACCTCACCACCTTCTTTATCAACTTTTGTTCTCAATTTGGCATAGTACCCAATATTTCTATACTGTCCAGACTATGTTATTTTACATGGCCCGCCTTCAATCCCCACCATTCACAAATTCTAGATTAGCAGTTTTGTGTGTCGAGTTTTATATCAACATGCACACATGTACTTTAAAGTAAAATCTGGTTTAGCCGTTTTAAAAAAATAACTCAAATACAATTGAAGTATCAGGTAAATATTTTGTTCTTTTTTTTCGTGGTAAAGGAAAGAGGATCGTACTAATACTGGACTTCACCACATTTTGATAAAGTCAGGCAACAAATATTTTGGTATGTGAAAATTCATCTTTCGATGAGGTTTAGTTAATCATACATAATACATGATAAATAACGATGTCAAGCAATCGGACACATACCTCCATTGATATGGTTGTCTCCCTTGGCATAGAATTGAACAGCCAATCACCTCCTTCACATTTGACAGTTTGGTTGATGTTTCTCTCCAGGTACAAATTCGATTCACACTTGGCATTGTCAATGGACAAGACAGTGAGATTCTCCCCACCAGTTTCAAATACACTTGCATTATTTACAGCGTTGCATACATAGGTTGGCCGAGAACCAAAGAAAGCCATGACAACATGGTTAAACACCAAAGGCATGTAATTCAGACATAGCAGAAGAAAAATTATTGTCTGATAACGTCCAGGTTTTCCCAGATGCCTGAGAACTTCATCTACTTTGACGACCATTGTGAAAGATTTAGAGACATCTTCGGGAGCATTCTTCGCCTGGACGGCCATCTTGACAGCAAATATGTGAACCTGAAAAAAAAAAGAAGAAAGTACATGTACTTTAAACTTTGTTTGACAAGCACTTTTTTTACGTAGGTTTGCCGGTGGGGGAAATTTTTACGGCCAATTTAATAAAATTGGAAAATGAATAATAAAAAAAAATTAATTTGCCAAAAACAAAAAATATTTCTTTTACGTCCGTAGTTACACCTACAAGCCCTTAAAAGGGCTGTCTGGAGACAGGACAGTAGGGCCGTGAGCCATGGTTGTCTCAGTTCCGGTGGCTTTTTTTCCCAGCAGCGATCGAGGAAGTCGTGTTGCAGTTGGAACAGTGGTATTTCTTCGAGTTCATCTAGAGTGTCTGCGAGGTCTTCCGTCGTCAATTTGTGGTGCATCAAGAACAAACTTGCGGAGGTAAGCAAACGGACGTCTGCCAGTAAAGTCAGCAGACGCACTGCAACGTTGTTGGTATTTTCCAGTGGATATGTATGTCTCGGTTGGGAATCAGCATGCAGTGGGTGAAATCAGGTCATGTCTTATCTTCTTTCGTATTTATAGTTGGAAACCATGATTTGTTATAAAAAAAAACATTTTATTGTAATTTGTATGTAAGAATTAGAATACTATTGATAATCAGCAGACATGAGTGTAGTAGTCTGCTACATACAATAACATGTTTTTTTCATAACATCATTTTAAGGCCTTTTGGGTTTGTGTTTAGAAAATAAAATTACCCGGTATTCTGATGTCAGTGTTTACATACAAGCCATTTCATAGTTAGTTAGTTATAACTTATTTACATGCTTATAATATCCAATTAAGGTTTGCGCATGTCTGTCATGGTCACACAGTCCAGCTGCCTCAACTGCCTGTCCAGGACAGAAGTTAGTGTTAGAACGATAGAGGAAACACGCTACTCTGAATTGATAAGTAGCAAGAGATCTTTTATATGCATTTTCCCACAGACAGGACTGTACATACCATGGTCTTTTTTTAACCAGTTGTGGACCCCGGTCGGTATAAGTGGAAGTACACCTACCCATCGAGTCTTACAGAACTCATTTCATTGTAAATAAACACTCTATAAATAGATCACCATAACATGTAGCCTGTAGTGTATGGATTCCCATACACTACAGTAGACTGATAGGAACACAATAAACACTAAATAAGCTTACCCATATCTGTACATGACGTTGGATCCTGGTGTAACAATTTGCCAATCATGATATCACATACACAAACGATGATTAATAACTCAACTTAATCATATAATTTATAAAAAGAAATCTCGTTTAATAAATTAATACGCACTGTGAAAACAAATGTTTTCGTTACGAGGGTCTATAAAATACTATATAGGCCTAATTATTGTAACTGTAGTTTATAAATAACTTGTTCAATTTAGACTACAAATCACAACAAAGAAACACGTTATATTTTGGATGATCTGCACAGACATGTCATCAAAATTAACAACTGATCGATTAAGCGAACGTTATATTAAGGAATAAAAAAACAGAACACGTCAGATTGGAGGTAATTTCCTCTGGCTGTGTAGTGTGTACACCATCTGAATCATTGACAGTGATTCGAGTGAATCATTAATCGATTGAATTTTCGAGAAAAACAATCCCATAAATGATTGATTTAGTAAGGTAGGATCGGTGGCTTATTGAAGAGTATCTTATCTCTGGCAATGACATAGACTTTTTGTTAATGATAAAATGTAATTTTATCATTAAGTCTTTTGATAATAAAGCACAACACTGTCTGAAACAAACACTGAGACGTTCACGTGGAGATTAAAGGGAAGTAACTCTAAATACGGAATATTACTTTCACTTTTAGAATAATTCTAAAAGTGAAAGTAATATTCTGAGGCTTGCGTGTTCAGAGAACAAATAATTATATCGCGAGTTCACGCTAGACTGGATTTTGTACTGTGATATGATAGAACACGATTGGTACCAGTTAAAATACACGCGAGTTTACGCGAAATGTCGCGTCTCTGAACACGCCTCTGTATTACATGTGCGTAGCTACGATAACGCAATGTACTCAATTGAGTACACATTCTTTTCGGCTTACGCAACATACCAAATTGAGTACACTTGAAACGTCTGAAATTTGTAAATTAATGTAAGAATAATATAGAGCCAAGGGCGCCATTCCCACACAGAGACTGTTCAGTCGATACCGGACGTTTGCTGGAAATGCGATAGTATTTGATAACTGAATGTTAGTTCCCAACATTACATATGTTGGAGAAACCATTATGTTATATGCATGCGTGCATCTGGATAACAATAATTTATTTATTTGTTTGAGAACAGTTTACTGCTAGGTCTCAGGGCCTACTCAGCATTTTTACGTTCGGCAAAAATGATGGGTACATGTTTAAAACGTGAAACAGCTTGCAATTAAATAGGCTTGTTATGTGCTCACTCATGCATAGGAAATACATTACGATGAGGTTACCGTGGAGTGTGACAAATATTCATTTAAAATTATGCAATATATATTTTGAAGTGTTAACATAGAGGAATAGGTATTAAATTACTGAAAAATACTATCTATATATACTACTCAAAATTTGCTAAGGATCGTACCATTTTTGTAGGATAAAATTATTCAATGACCCAATATTGAAATATATCTATTTACACTAAATGGGTAACCCCACTAGGGCTTTAATCACACGCTTGAGTGATCACCATGCGCGTTTGAGGTCACGGTATGCACGTGCAACTTGACAACCTCTGTACTGGCTTTCTGAGACAGCGTCGTCGTACACATGTTATTGAAAGGTTAACATCAGTTTCGAGAATATTTTTACTGCATTTGAGTTCCTGTATGCCTCCTCAACGTCAACGTCGTCGGTTGACCACCGAAGAATTGACCAGGGCCATGGGCATGCTGGAATGTGGGTCTTCACAGCGTAGGGTTGCCACCGTCTTTGGTGTGAGCCAAAGTGTGATAAGCAGAGCTTGGAATCGCTTCCAG
>JAULBR010098337.1:0-11465 GCA_032355825.1 Melanodrymia aurantiaca
ATAAGCGCGTATGACGTCACAAGTGTGTAATAAAGATATCTTTATTACACGTGTGCTTCGTATGGAATTTACGAACTTGTTTATGCTTAACTATATGGATAATAAAACCCATTTTTTATTCATTCCAATTATAATTTTAATAAAAAATAGAACTAAATGCAAAACCTTAACGTGCTCCTGGAAGCAAAGTTCAGGTCCAGGAAAATAGTAACTGTCTCACTTCCCAAGACTTTAATCACAGGTTTAAAAATATATTCAGAAATCAGTAGTCATGTGCAGATGCAATTCACACTAATGTACAGTGTATTTAGAAATAAGAAATATTAACATTGAACAAAATTTATGCAAATGTTAACACAATAAGAAAACATTAGGGTAGGCACATAAAAACAAAACACTTTTTTTTTGAAGTCTGAAGTATTTATTGCCTTAATTTGTCTTTATTCTAAATATTAATGTCCGTTGGTAATTTTTATAACTGTAAAGTAATCTTACCTGAACACGATCCTGCATGTTGTATTTTGTTACAATTTGCCTCTGGAGGTTACAAAATGGTTCATCCATCTCCACTCCTATAATACCACTGCTATTGCTGTACAAGTGTGCCTGCCGTAATCAGTAAAACAAGTCTGATGTATTACATTTGTACTTAATTACTATCATTCACATTAGTAAATGCGGGAACTTAGTTATTTTAAAACTCAATAACCATGGATTTCATAGCATATCATTCATTTTCATCGAGATAAAACTCTGTCCCAACCCCTTCTTTTATCAGAAATGTTTATATGTCATAATAGACAATGTCACAATCACTGCAAGGGGTAGACTGCCATTGTTCATTGTTAGCATGTGGACATTTTTGGTCAAGATTTTGTTGGTCTGTTATTCTAAGTTCTTTTATCTCTACAACCAACTTGCATAGGACAAACAGTTCAAAACCAAAAGACTAGAACTTACCCCATAAAGCATGGCTCCTGTTCTTGAGCCAACATCTAAGACCGACTTTCCAGTAAGATCAGGAAGCAAATGATTAAAGATGTACTTCACTTGTGATGCAGAGGCAGAGTGAGTAATAAAGGCTGCAATAAACCAGAAATAGTTGTCAAGTGTTGGATATTTAGTTGGTGGGTTGGGGTGTGGGGGTGGTCAGGGTATAATCTGGACCATTTTTCTAGGGTCCCTTTTTGGAAAATTGGGAAAAATTAACGCCATGAATACAGAAAAAGAGGAATTTTTATTTATCTTTTTTTTATTTCTGCACGGTAGTCAACGTTAGGATGTCATGTAATTTCAATCCTAGGGAGAACACTAAATTATTAACAGAAATTAAATGAAAATTAAAGGACTAATAACACGTAGAATAAGGTTAATGTATTGAAAAGTTAAATATCCAAAGTATCAATACACATATACGGTTTAATAAATCGAAATTTAGTCTTTTCACAATAAATTAAACACTGTGTTTCTTCCGGATTTCTGCAAACCGACATTTTGTCCAAAAAAAGAGTTGTCTTCCCTTGCCAGACGTTATTCCAACTGCGGTCAACCGAGTGGGAATGGTCATAATACTTCTACTAGAAGCCATAACGAAAATGGACCCAGGAAGCTATTCAGACAATGTTGCGCATTATTAAACAGACAGTGACTTTGAGTCACATTATATTGGCAATGACCAAACACATTAGTTTACAGGACACACAGCTTTGGTACAGTTTCAATTCGAACCAGAATTAATAAGTGTGAAATGGAATCATGACCGCAGGTGATTACACGCTTGGGCTACAAATGCCACCTGACTTGCAATGACCCATTACGTAACGGGCTAACATGGCTACGGCTTTGCGGTAACGTGCAGATCGGTATTTTACTACTATAATCATTAAACAATTATTATAGTACCGGTAGTTGTTATTTGGCAATAATGTTGAAATGGTATTGTTAAACGTGCGTAGAGGTCTAAAAGCCTTGCCTGAGCATTCCTTTAACACTAGCAGCAATATATGACCGAAAACAAAAAGTTACAACTTACTTTTGTTTAACCAAACTTTGCATTGATCTCTATACCAAATTACTACAGAAACAGATTCAAGCTTGCTGATTAAATTGCTTTTTGAGTAGCTTAAATAGTTACTTTCATACTCATAGTAATCAAGGAACATTCTTCGTAATAATAATAACATTAGAATCTTCTTTAATACCATCTCTTACTGAGGGGTTTAACTTCTCTAGACCCACACTTGGTGCAGTAGTTCCGACCCATACAGCCTTCATCAACAAGTTCATCTATGGCGTCTTCGTCAAACATGAAAGCATCAACATGCACTGTGATGGAGGGGTCACAGTCAGCATTCTAGATAAACAAAACGGGGTTTTTTTAAATCATGACAATTGATGCATTTGGTTCATTTTTAAATGGGACAAAATATACAATATTATACATTATTTGAACTTTGTCACAGATTCCAAAGAGGAATTATAAATTAATTGTTGTTAAAAAAGTAACTTCATTGTCTGACAATGTACGCTATGATTTTTTTAAAGTGATTTTTAACAGTAATACATTATAAATATAAACAATAAAAAATTTGATATTGATGAAACAGCCTGTGTGGAAATGAACTAAATATGCTTGTATAATTATGATAAATTATTATGGAAATATTTTTTCCTTGTAATTCTAAACAATTAGGCCAAAAAACAATAAATTATGCATTTCTGGATTTAATCTTGGATACCATAATAGAAATTATTTTAATATGAACCTACTGACTAGACCTATCAAAAGTTATAGAACAAAAACCAAACAGATGAAAAAAGAAGGATAATCCCTATTAAAAGTCTCTCATTTGTCATTGGGGTACAATAAACTACAAACTGGCCCAGATGCTGGGAAAATGATGCTTTCTGTGTCAGAAGATGCAGTGATTGGAAGACATGCTCGCAATTCATCCTGAATATTCTTTATTATTTTGTCAGAAATTTCTCCGTTATCTGTGGTCATATCAAGACAATCTCCAGCACCTGTTGACAACATTTTTAATTAAAAATATTTATCTACATGTATATCAGAGTTCAGATAACATGGTAAACATGCTTCACTAAATTAGATGAAAATTATTTAGATGAAACAGGTAGGCCCTATCAGTGTCGTATCAGTGAGACAGAGTCCTTAGATTAGAAAATTGTGAAATGTGATATCCATTTCCAAAATCTGGTACCGTATCCAAAATCACTTACAACTACGAGACTGTAACTTTAAGTTATGATCTCAAATATAATTGCAAATGTTTGATTTAAGAATTATCAGACTACACCACCCCATCTTTCCTAGACTATGCGAAGAGCAGTGAGAAAAGGTAGGTGCTCCCATAAAAAAGAATGAAAATACGAATAACAAACAATATGACGATAACAGTACGTTACAGTACTGCAACAGTTGGCCCCTACCAGCAGTAATATTTTCTTGTAGCCAACTAATAAACTCAGACGCTTCTTTTCCATTCAAGTTCGTCCATATTTGTTTAAAATTGTGTATTGCTTGCGCACAATCCATCGTGGCCATGATGAAGCAAACACGAGGGACAATTACCAATCGGAGTTTTCCGTAATATCGAAATGTAGCGGAAAAAGCCGAGAAATTGCGATGGCATGCAATCGCACCTTCTCGACATTTTCCGTGCCGGTCATTTCCTCATACGGAAATAACCGAGGTAGAGTGTCCGCCTGTGGCTGGATGGGTCGAGAGATCGATCCTCCATGCAGCGCAAAACCTTTTTATGTTTATTTTCCGTTCCATGACAGTGATCCATGACTTGTTTTATCAAATTCCGTGGTGTGTGCTGTCTATGAGAAAATGCACATAAAAGATCCCTTGCTGCCATTTGTAGGAGTAGCCCAAGTGGCGGCAGCGGGTTTCTGACCATGTGTCAATACAACAGTGCGTCCGACGTCCAATAACCGCTGATTTATAATGGATGTGTTTCTAGTGGCGTCGTTAAATAAAACAAACTTTACTTTTACTTTTATAACCGAGGAGATAAGAGGGACATAGCTCGATGCAACATCATCCGACTGAGGTTGAAGGATTGATCCTCTTAGTGGACCTGTTTGGTCATTTCCCATTCCAACCAGTGATCCCTGACTTGTACACCAAAAGTTGTGATATGTGCTATCCTTATGGAAAGAGTACTGGGTTGAGTTGGGTTATTTTTGGTATGCTTCAATCAGAAAACTGTTCAAGCACACCTGTCATGGACACAACCTCGGACTTCACCAGAGTTCTGTATAGGACAGGGAAAAAACACTGAAGATTCTTAGTTGTTATTCAGTAAGAGTTGCCTACGTGTATGCGTGACATCCAATAGCCTATGATTACTAATCGATGAGCTTTAATGGTGTCATTAAACATGCGCTAATTGAGACAAAAACCTGTAAAGATTGAGTCCCCACAACTTTGCCATTTTAGTATTTTACACCACAAGTTTGTTTCTTTTATAAAAACATCAAATTAATCGTTTTTTTCACATATTCCCAGTTGTGTCCATACCAAACTTTGAAAAATAATGTCTAATAACTATTACACAAGATATAAGAGCTAATTGCAATAAGAATGATGAAACAGAATGTTGAATAAATGTAAGTGGCACAAAAAGCAAATTTATTTTGATAAATTTTAGCAAAAAAAACACGACCAAAACAAGGAAATTGCTATAGGATAGGTATGCAGCTAACAGAGCTTTATTCTTCCAAATGATAAACATGAAATATATACATGTATTTGTACACATAAACAATGTTTATACATTTATACATGTATTATGTAGTATTGCATATTAACAGCCATTGTGGTAAATAATCCACCAAGCACACTGTTATTCTATAAAATGTAAACTTGATAGGTTTTAGTGAAGATATTCCCAAACATTGGACAAGAAAGTTTGTTTTACTGGCATCCCAGTACAATGTTAATCAGCAGTTGTCTAACACATGGTAGTTACAACACATGACATGGAACAGAACTTTATTAGCGACCATGCATAAACATCAAGGTTTTTCACAATCAGAATAAAGTTAGGATTTGGTTTGGTCCCCTCCAAAGTCTTCTAATTGTAACACAAAACACTGATCAACTGTCGACTGATGTTTTTAAATGTCAAGCAATCCGAACATGGATTTGACGCCCTCCCAACTTTCCGAACATTGTTCAGATTGTGAAATACAATCTGGAATATGTGAATTATTATTTTTGTGTTTGAGCGTTAGACATGATTATAGAAACACAGAAGAACGTTTAAAATGCATAACATTGGAATGAAGATGATTTTAATGTATAAATTACTCTTTTTGATTAGGAGATTCTGAATATATTCTCCTACAAGTACGTTCCCACAAATAGAAGATTATTTTCATTATACTCAGTTCAACTGTTTTTGAGAAGTTGAAAATATCTGCCAATCAGACAATGGTGGCCATCTTAGAGCTAAACATTTTCAGAAAAATGACATCCATTGGTTGGCAAATGGAACAGAACATTCAATTTGGCATATGTCATTTCATATATTATTCTGCCATATTCAAGAGGCTCAAAATTATATTCAACAAATATGACAATATTTCTGTATGTTTGAAAAAACAACATATTGTGGTTAATATTGATCAAAAGAAATCTGTGATGTCATGACAACTGATCCATGGGTGGACATGAAGAGGTTGTTGCAGGAAATTGTAGCTTCTCAAAGGTCTCTTTTCTAACTGTAAGGTGGTCAGAAATTTCATTTGGTTCTGTTAAAACATGAATTGGCACCTGAAAGTAAAATTCTCACTATTTCATCGCAGATAATGAAATATGCATATGAACATTCTGGCTATTTTATGTTTATTTTACATCTCCAATTACACAATTAAAATATACAACTAAAAATGTATTTTTGAAACAGCATTATCTTCAACTTGGTATCCGATGCCAACAAACACTGCATTATATAACAACTTTTTAAAGTGTAGAATTTCCCAATAGATAATCGAATAAAGAATATATTATTTGGCTATGTATACGAACAAATTAGATAGTGATACAAATTTCACAAGCACTGCATTTGCATTGCGTATATGGATATTTTCAGTTAATTTAAATTTGCTTAGAAATATAAATATAATCTCCAAAACATTTTCGTTATTATTGTGTAAGTGAAATCATTACCCAGAAGTCAAAAGATAAAGATGTTTTTTATAACAGCAATTCTCAACTATATCTTGTAAGTTCTTGCTTCCCATAACTTAATTATTTGACTGTACCTTTAAATTTTCTATTTTCTCGTCTCTACTTGTGAACTCGCGTAGAATGTAATTGTTTTCAGCCTGAAAATAGAACAAATAGAGCTAAAAATAGAGCAGCAGGATCGAGCTCAGTGGTTGAAACATCTCAGGTTGAAAGATCACAACAGTAAACCCATTATAACTGTTGATTCACCTTACCCCCATCCCTCCATTCCAACCAGTTGTCCTAAAACAGGTACGTTACATACCGGTATATGCCCAGCGCTCTTACATGTATGTCCACCGGAACACATTGATTATTAATCAGAGGTTATTGGAAATCGACACTTGGTCACAGAGGAAACCCACTTCCACCACACAGGCTACACTTCTTTGAATAATAGCAAGGGATCTGTTATGTGCACTTTCCCAGACAGGATAGCACACACCATGAAATTTGATAGACCCATCTTGGATCACTGATTAGAACAGGAAATAACCCAACTGGTTCCCTGAGGAGTATCGATCCTTCCACCAATCTAACCTCAGGCGGACGCTATTGCGCTGTGCTATGTTTCGCTACATAGATGCTCGTGTGACATATTTTGTTTACCTCATGGTATATCCGGGTGTCATTTAATCGTACGATAACATTGTCAATCCGCATGTAGAACCTCAACAAGATAAAGAAACTTGTTGGCATTACTCTCTGTAAAACAAAACAATATCAATACATGTATTAATAGAACAATTTCTGTGCATATAAGGGATTGTGCATATATGTCAATGTGTTTCACAATCCAAACAAAATTAGGATTGCATTCGATTCCCCTCTCTCCCCGTTTAATACTAATTTAAAATATTAATCAACGGTGGACCGATATTTTTACATGAAAATCAATCTGCACTTGTCTTTCCCCCCTCCCCACATGCTTCCAAACATTGTTCGGATTGTGAAACACATTGTCATTTATGCACGGTCCCTAAAGCACTTGATATTTATCACTTGGCTATATGTGTTCCGATAAAAATACTTTGTTAACAAAAATAATTGCCATGGGACAACATACATATAGCTTGCCTTTAATGTCAATCTGTCACTAATAATACGGTATATATGCAATACCACGAAAATTAATCCTCCTACTTGTGTTGTAATAATTTAGTGCAAAAACAATAACTACCGTACCACAGATTAGTAAAAATGTGTAAATGAATTGTACACCATACTTACAACTTTAACCCTGAGAATGGAGCAACCATTGTCTGACAATTCATCCTCAAAAAGTAAATTATCATCATAAAACACAATCTTTTCTCTTCTTTTCAACTTCTCAGTGTCCACTCTTTCCGATGTTGGTTTTGCCTAAGAAAACAAATTATCATATTTATTTACAATATACAGTGTATTTTGGTTATAATGCACCTCAACAGACCACAAAATTAGTGGTCATAGTTTGTTACAGGAAGAACTGTCCACCATTTTGGATACTATATTCTACAGTACAGAGACTCAAATAACAAAAAAATTCTGTTAAAAACTGATTTATTGTGGTTAACAGTGCCTAGACTTCTCCACATATTAATTCCATTTTAAAAATATTAGTCTGCTCTTTTTCTTATTGATGCCCCATTTTTAAAGTAATTTAATCTTTTTTAATCTTGGACCCTGTAAACTCAATCATTTGTAAAGTTAAACACACCCAAATAAAAATAACCGAATTCATATAAAGGTTGATAGTGTACATCATATTTAAAGTTTCTGTGTTACAATTTCACTTTTAAATGAAGTTGCATAAACTAACTGAAGTGTCTGATTTTAATAAAAGGAGGGTACTCTACCTCCATGTGCATAGTTCCTTTGCCAAAAAGTGAACCCTTATAGTCTGTAGAGTATGTCCAGTCAAACTGGTTCACTACATTCTTAATATGTTCACACTCAGATCTGAAAAATACAGTACAAAGATAAAATTAGGATTATAAAGAACTATGTGACTGATAAGCACAGTCAGCTGACTTGGATCCAATTGATAAGGTCTGAGTTAAATAAAACATTCGGTTTGGTAACATGATGTATATTCTTGTATGTCAACAAGTTCTTTACTAAATATAGACATTGTTCATGAATCATTTCTGAGCGTGTGGCATTCAAAGTTTGTAGATGAAAGAAAGATAAAAGATAAACTTTAAGTATTTGTTTAACGGAGGATCAGTAATCATTTTGGTGCGAAAAACACGATCACATCAGGATGTAGTGAAGTGAGTTTCACACGACTAAACAATCTTTTATATGCACGTTTTCCAATAGACAGGACAGTACATACCAATAAATTTGATAAACCAGTTGGGTATAAAAGACATATGCATACATGGGCAGCGCTCACACTGGGCAATATTTTCTTTGAGCCAATTTTCAAAAAATTCAGGTAATTTTCAGGACAATTTAGAAAAAGGGGCCAATTTATGCAAAATGTTTTTAGCCAATTACCAAAATATTTAGCCAAACTTTTAGAAAATTAGCCATTGGCTAATTTGGCTACCTACAGGGTGAGCCCTGCATGGGGCGATGACATAATTTGTATTTTTTATTGTAATCATACATGTAGGCCAAACAAATATCAATAATTTCAGATAACATACCTGGCCGCTTGCCAAGCACGAGATGCTGCCACCTGGTGAGGGTCGTTGTGAGTATCCACTAACTTAAGGGCATCAAGGGCAGAGAATTCCATTCCAAAGCCATCGCTATGTTCCACACGCAGCACATTGTTGGCAAAAACCATTTCAGGTGTTTGTGGAAGTTTCAACTGATTTTCAAACCTTAAGAAAAGTGTGATTAGTTAACATTAATTTTTTTGGTTCTAGCAATAATTTCAATCTGCATTCCATTGTTTGATAATAGTACGTCTATTCACAGGATAGCACACACCATGGCCTTTGATAGATCAGTCGTGGATCACTAGTTGGAATGGGAAATAACCAACAGGTCCTCTGAGGAGGATTGATCATTCGACCCACCCTTTGGCAGATGTTCTGCCGCTGAGCTATGCTCCATCCCTTAAACATATACATGTATATATACATGCACCAGTACTTACTTTTTTCTTTCTGGTCCATCTGATTCGAGAATGTGACTCTTTGTCGATGACAGAGACCATGGTCCAAATTGAAATGTACTCGACACTGGATCACAGAGCTTAGGAACATGCTTAGTAGCCATTTTCTTGATCACTTCACTGCAGTGGACATCACTATTAACACCTAAATAGGGAATATTCACACATATATTTAAATTTTTATCAAATTGTTGACAGTGAAAAATATATTGATTTTCTAATTAACAATCGTAAAATACATGTATAATGTTTTGCAAACTTTAACCATATTTAAAATTTGTATGCTATCATGTTTGTATTACATATAAATTTGTAAATACTGTCGCATCAAATGTATGAAACATGAATTCTGTTGACTCGAATAGTTACATGTAACCATGACTTGTCTGCCCAACATGTTGGTCACATCTGAAATGTGTCTTGCATGCAACTCTAGTAGATTGTGTCCAACAAATGGGACAGGCATAGCAAGGACCGGGTACTTGGAGTGTTTCCATTCTGGGTTGATATGAACAACAACTGTCACATTCTCTGTGGCCACAAGCAACTTCACCTCGATAAAGATAAAGTATGCCACTGGAACACATTGATCAGTGGTTATTGGATGTCACAGTTATATCACCACTTGGTCACAGAGGAAACCCGCTGCTGTCACATAGGCTACTCTTCTTCGAGTATGAGCAATGGATCTTTAACGTGCACTTCCTACAGACAGGATAGCACACACCATGGTCTTTGATAGACCAGTCGTTTATCACTGGTTGGAACAGGAAATAATGCAACTGGTCCCCAGGAGCCCGATCCTTTGACCCATCGAGACGTGAATAAATAGACTATAATTTTCTTTTTTTCAACTTTATATCACATTCTCATGCTAACAAACTGTTATATGAAGTGGACTGACAGTGTGACATAGAAGGTAGGAAGAGAGTAGGTCAACATGATCTGACCATACTAAGTTACTACTAAGCATACGGAATTAAGGATATATCGAAATATACAACCATGGTCACATACTTCGATTAAGTAATGAAAATGAAATGAAAAAGCACCAACTCTTTGTTATTTGCTTTAAAAAGTTGTAAATTCCAACATTGTTGTAAACGCAGTCACATGTAACGCTTATTAAGTAATATAACTATTTAATTTCACTTTATAACCATTCACCCACTAGTTCCAAATTTTAGGCATAAAAACAAATTCTTCCCGTTTGGTTCAAAAAACCTTACCCTCCAAGTGGTAGAGTCTAGATATCTGGAAAAATGGTGACATCAAAATCTTTTTTTTTTGCTATAATATTTTCAATATGTTACGATATATTACTCAATAATTAGTCCTATGCTCCATTAATGGTAAATCAATGGAATGTTATCTACGCTTGATAATAATAGGTGCCAAAAACACGTGAAGTTGAAAAGGTTTGCGTAGTTGTACGGGGCTAAGGATTTTTCACCAAAAACTAATTTCCTTGAGTTGGTCTAAAAAACGGAATGAATTTTGAAGTACTTACACGAAGAGTTTTAGAATTTCACAACATTTTACTCAAAACTTACAAAATTATGATGTAGTGGCATAGGTAACCAATTTTTTAAATGTATATGACTTGAAAAAAATACGCTTAAAAATAATTAATATTTTTTATTATTGTTTTCAACGCTTTAGTATCACAATTGAGTTTCATATACAAGTCTGCTCTAATTCCGCTATACACATAATTTCGACGAGTTTTTGAAAATTCACATATTTCTTGGAGTCGGATTTATCCCATTTTATATTGAATATTGTTCAATAAATAGAGAAAATATATGAGTGAACCTTCTATATAATTTATCTTGCAATACATGTAAGTTGTTTTAAAATATTAATATAATTAACGAACAAAAGGGTGTTGAGTACCTTTTTATATGTAACAATCAGTTGAACAATAATTGGTATAATATAAGGGAAACAAGTGTAGTATACTATATGTATTTGTTACACACACTAAAAATAACGTATTCTCGAACGCACGTCCACGTCACAGCCGCCATTTTGATTAGCCGCCATTAGCCTCTCGGTGAAAATACACCTAGGACAACCATGGCGTTAGCA
>JAULBR010098348.1:0-11464 GCA_032355825.1 Melanodrymia aurantiaca
AGCAATTTCGATACGTTTAGAGGAACTGTACATACTTCCTTATGCCAATGAGCCAAAAATGTGCATTTCGTGAAAAATGTTACTTGCTTCCTTTTGCCATGACAGGGCAGTATTGCCCCACCCAGCCCCACCCAGCCACACCCAGCCCCACCCAGCCCCACCCTCAGTGCTCCTCAGTTTATAACGTTGCTATCTGAATAGATAATTATTGTTTGTAATTTGTTTTACGTATTGTCCATATCTGTTGTGTCAATGCAGTGCTTAGCACTGTTATTTAATGTGTCTTTGTATTGACTATATACCGTCTTTTCTCTTTACAGTTTACATATTTAATATACAACTATAAAGAGTATGGATTTAACTGAAATATTTATCACTAAATGATGCCCAGAAATATACTTGAAATAATGACCGCTATGTCATTCTAGGGTTACGTTCACAAGTAAATTACTACTTGAATCTACGCCACTGTGCGAAGCCAGTTTGTGATAAAAGTATGATTTAATAATACTACTGTATTTCCTTTCGATAAACACCACCACATTACAACAAAACGTTTATACAGAGAGGAAATGGAACACACAAGTTTACAATGTTCGGATGATAACAAACTGGTCTTCAAATTACTGTCCACGACTTCTCAATGTATGATGGAATCAAATTCATCCATCTTTTGTCTCTGCGGGCTCACATAATGTGAAAATAATGGGCAATGTTATTGTCCTTTGAGTATTTGAAAATGGTTGAGTTCTTTGAAGATCGTCGATGTTATTTGATTTGTCGTCTTGTGAGGAGACAAAGGAGTCAATAATGAGCCTCATCAAGCACAAACCAGGTTTAATGTGTTAATGGAAGTCTAAGTGTCAAACGTCAGCAATCGCAATAGGAATATTACTCGAAAGGAACACTAGATCTGCCAGCTCCAGTCATAGTCATCTGGTCTTAAATAGAATTGTGAACAAACCAGTTTTCTGTTTTTAAACATAAATATGAACGAACTCTTTGTCTTGTTATATTGAATTGTAGGTGATGTGTTTATTTTAAAGACGCAATGCCTAGTTTTGCGAAGCTAATGTTATTTGTAATATTCCTTGCTCTTTAGTATTAAAATTAACCCTTAGTTACATCCTACTGCTGACAATATCAATATAAACAATTATGTACATTATATTCCATGTGTTCCTTGTCATCGAAAGTGTTATAGTAGCTTAATGTGTACCTTTGCCTAAAATCATTTGTCACGTACCAGATCAACAAGATATGAGTAAATGTTAATTATAATAATAAAATAATAATACATGTACATCGTTAGCCATTAATATATTACAACTAGGATTATCTGCTCATTCACGGTGGCTTACGTCTTAAAAGTAGGTATTATGGCTTTAAGATACATATAAAGGCCTACCCCTTTTGCTACAATTTATCGCAATAATAAATTATTTTGTTTATGTAACACATATGTTGCAATCAATAATGTAATAACGGTCAATACTCCAATTAGTAACTATTAATAAAGGTCAGCAAAGTAAGAACTCACAATTAATGTGTTATGTACACCCACAAATAGTGTAGGAAACATAGAAAATCAAATACATCATGAAAAATAACATCGTATCCGTCTTTCGGAGGATACGTCTTCAGTATAAACTATATAATTATGTGCACGTATATTATTGATAGACATGCCACAAAACAACGTTATATATATTAACCCACCCACAGAATAACGCTCTCCCTCCAGACACACCAACAAATACCACAACATTCAACATCCGTAATGCAATGTGTTTGGTTGTTGTTGTTGTTGTTGTTGTTGTTGTTGTTGTTTCATTATCTACGACGTGTTCACAGCACACGCAGCCACGAGCAGTCATCGACGTATTCCAGCTACAAGGCACGGGCATCTGACAATGTCTACGGTTAGATATCACGTGCATTTTGTGATTCCCGTTACCAGAGTTCACAACATGTGTTTTCCACTCTAATCTCATTCTGACTGTCAAAGTGAACGTGTTCTAAATAGCAATACGTCGCTTTTCTAATTAAAGTCGCTGTTTCCACTTTACTGCATCCGAGACATCCCTCTCACGTTGTGCGGGTTTGATATTCAATACAGAGAACATGTTTTGCCTTATTAGTTTCGTGACGCAAGTCGTCATAGGAGCGTGCAACATTATAGGAATGCAAAACATTTGTGTTGAGGCGCATGCAATTTGTTTCCAGTACGTACGACCAATATTCCCCACAGAAGATTAAACCTGGCCGCATCGCAAATGAGTTCCAGAAGAGATCGTAAAGTGTCACATGACCACATTCAGGGCTTCCAGTCCCAGCCACGGTGTCCTTAACAAAGGATCTGGATGAGCACACGTCTGTGGAATCACGTTGGTCATTAATCAGGTGATGCCTACTGCGTCCTATACATTCTACAGGCATTTCCTGCATACTCCGACATGGGAACACGATTGATGGTGAACTTAAAACACCAGCTATAGGACACGTGTTCGCGTCATCTCGGCGGTCATGTTTCAATGTTTCAAAAAAAGAAAGAAAAATAGAATTATGTTTATTTGTCAAGCACAACTTGCAATAACTACCATGTACGTGACCTTGATGAGAAACACAAACAAACAAACAAACAAACACACACACACACACACACACACACACACACACACACACACACACACACACGCACACACATACACACGCACACATTTTATCATGAACACATATGTACATGTGATGTTATATATGTAGAAAGACATGTTTGAGAAAACTACCTTTTTAATTACATCCAATAATTACATCTTGTCAAAGCGAATACATAATATTATTGTGTATTTTTATTTTCTCAAGCGATGCCTGCCATCTGGCGGGGATTATATGCGATATTACGACCCCTGGTATTCCTGGAAGTGATAGCGATTGACCTGCACTCTGTCGTGGATTCCTCAATTAAGGAGTTTACAATACAAGATGAACTGAGGGAATTAATCTCCAGAAACCTTTCAATAGCTGTATTATAGTTCAGTGAATCTAGTACAGAACATTATAATAGCTGTATTATAGTACGCTGAATCTACTACAGAACGTTATAATAGCTGTATTATAGAACGCTGAATCTACTACAGAACGTTATAATAGCTGTATTATATAGTTGGTTCAATCTAGTACAATGTGATGAACATGTTGCGGAAATGTCTTATAATCCATACATTGTGATGATGTATAGAAACAAAACTTAGCTGGATGTGATTGTCTGCATGTCCGGAGATTAGCACGGGCAATCATCTACACATTCTATAAACACAGTCACACGGTACTGACAAACGTGCATGAGTTGGATGCATTGTTCACGTCATGCATATAATTATACATAATTATTAATATTATTATTATTACCTACGCAGTCTTGCGTAAGAATGGTATGTCACCCTTGTTTTAACATAGATCATGTAATAAGTGGCCGCTCTAATGTTGGGAAGACACGTCCATACGACAATTATTATCGTTTCTCTGGGCTATTCGACTGCTGGTCAAAACTATCGTACACCTTAGTAACAGTGAACACGTTCCAGATATAGGATACAATTTCAATACCCGATATTGAAGACACATTTTATGAACAACAACCATTAGTTGGAAGTTGTGGTTACTGCAGGCCACGATGGTTTCGACCCAACACGCAGTTTGCTCAGAGAACCTATAATTATATTATGGTGCCTTCCTAGCATTAGATTTATTTTAGTACAGACTGATATGCAATACATGTACAGTATATACAAATATACTTACATAATACTATGCTCATCGTAATGATCGTAGAATATAACTGTAAGTATTGCAATCAAGTAATGAATTCATGGTGACAATAGTGTTTTAACATACTTCAATCATAAGTATTTCTTAAACAATTAAGTATTATTATTAGTTGTATTTTACTTCTCTGTCAGTACGAGTTTTATTAATTTTGTTAAAATTAAATTTATTCACTTTATTAAATTTCATCATAACTCTTTGTGTTATTATTCGTGGTTTCACGTTTAAAGTTAATTTGTACATTAAAAATATATATTAGTAGAAATTCAAAAGATAATAATTTGTTATTGAACACTGATATAAGAGTGATCTTGTAATTTTGTGTACCAGCTTTGGGAACTAGACTTCAACCAGATCTACATGTACATGTCAATAACATCTCTCAACAATTCTCATAATAGGAATTTTATCGGATGACAGAAAGGTTATCGAACCATATTTTGGAAGGTGTTATTTTTGAAAGCGCAGGAATCTATGTACAAACACGAGCCTGCAATGTCAGGTTTAGATCAATGCTTGTAATACAAGCGTCTAGTATTTAACATTGCCTATACACCAAGGACAAGTATCGTATTATGAGAGCAAGCAATAAACAAAACGACACAGAATCAAAACCGTGTGCATTGTGGAAGTATACTTGAAAATGACGAATGTACTCATTTCATAATATCCAATTCAGGCCCGTACGGCGACCTGAATCGTAATTTGACACAATTGAGTTAATATTATAGTCCAGCTTGGCGTTTATTAAATATTTTATTGCCGTACTTTCAGAATCTGGTAGATGGTAAGCATAGTGACTTCACACAGACAGTCAATGTAATCACTTCAGAATCTGCTAGATGGTCAGTATGATGACTTTTTTTTTATAGGCGGTCGATATCATGTCTCGATCATATTATGTTGTTGATATAATGGTTTCTCGTAGACAGTTGGTATAGTAACTTTTCCTAGCTGACCATTGAGATATTCAGCTATTAGACGGTAGCCCAGACCATGTTATTTACTAGCGGACAATCTCAGTCGATTCACTCATGAGTCATTGCGGAATAACAGACCCCTTTCTGTAAATCTACATTTGTCGTTGGTTTTATACAATTAACTAAATAATGACTGAAACGGCTGTAGCCAAATTGCTTTCTAGGGACATCTAAGATGTAGTTTTATTGGTCACTGTCCTAATCCGATCGTAAAGGAAGTGAAGACAACAGCTCACTGTGGTGCAGAAGTACTAACTTATGTGCATGTGTGACTGACAGACACAATCACCTTAAACTGCCATTACGTGTGTTAACATCATGGTGTATTCACTGGAGACCGTAAGCTGCTAATACTGGTTAATGCTAGTTATTTACGTCCTCGGTATGTTAACATCTGAAAAACAAAGAAACGTCCATCAACCGGATTCCTACTGTGTAAAAAATAACAAACTCCCAACAGGTAATCAGAAAACGATTTGTTGTACGTGGGTATCAAATATCATCAATAATCACACAACCCGAAGACGATCTGGACGACGAGTCTGTGGTGTTTTTTAATCAACTAATTAGTTTAGAAATAGTATCATATTACTGAGGATAGTTCTGTAATATAGACGGCATCAATCACTGACACCCACGTGTTGACCTAATGACATTATAGCGGATTGCTTTTTTGAAATTCTAAAATATTGCTCCTTTAAGATATAGTATTCTTTGGGTAAGTCTATTCTGTAGGGATCGAAGTATATGCAAGATAGGCTTAAGCTCGTACACATAATTATAGAGACCATTTATGTTACAAGGAGTTGTTTCACAAGGTACCCAACTAGCGAAAACCGAGTTTGAATTGTGTTTAAGAACAGAGTTGTAAGACAAAGTTACCTAACCGTAACGGACACGAATGTTCTATTCTTTTTGTCACATGGTCTCTAAAACCAGTTTTATTATTATAATAATGTATGTTATTCTGATAATAATACCTGATTTTCACCCGCACATTGGAATAGACATGTGTGACTGTCACGTTACTGGCACAGACCCAGTGAGAGAGACCGCATGGCAAGTATTGCATCAAGCAGTCACTATGCACGGTTTTCACCTGATCAGAGGTTGTGAGAGAGACTCCTGTGAGAGATACAACAACGCTGTCATAGGGATCTAAAGTTTGTTTGCTTAACGACACATCTGGAACACATTGATTATTAATCAGTGGATAGTGGATGTCAATCGCACGGTTATATCGACATTTTGGTAACAGAGAAAACTTGCTGTCGTCAGATAGGCTACTCTTCTTCGAATAACTGCAAGATATCTTTTATGTGCACTTTCCCACAAACAGGATGGCATACACCACGACCTTCGATATATCTCAGGGGCAAGCACACTTCAATCTTATTCATACACAGTTAAATTGGTCATCCAACGACCAACTAATACACGCATACATTTTAGTGTCCATAGTATGAGGACGTATTAGATTCTATTTCAGTTTGACGTACATTAATGCTGCCAGAGTAGCATGTTAGAACAATCAGTGAACGCAGTATTCATCTTCATATCATAACAGATAGTGTGTTTGTTTAAACACCCCACTACATCACATAGAGTAAATAATCAAATACGCTGGAGTTTGACACGTGTTGTTAAAATAATGGAACAAAACAGTTGGTTTACTAACTCATCCAATGAGGATCGATCCTACTATCCTGCGCACCTCAGGCGGAAGCTCTAACCACTGCAGGATTAATGAAAATCTGCTGTGTGTTGACAAGGTGATTAACGAGAAAGTTTAGAGTGCTCCTCATTACACATAGTTACAAATATTATACATCGCATTTCGTTAGTGTTGGCCAGAAAATAGTTCAGGCTATTTAGAGTTGAGCGACAAAGCCCCATTTAATAGTCTTTATAAACAGCCACCCTGTCTAAGCATTAAAAGCATTTCCTTTGCCACTGATGCATATAATTTAGAAATTACAGAAAATAAGGCTGCTGCGATTCCAAGGGAAAGGAATTACCATACCCTAGCACGTGTTCTATTGATGTGATAGTTACAGAACGTGTGACATTTCGATGTCTTCAAGTATATCATTTAGATGTCCTCAAACTGGCAGGCTGACACTTCACAGAGATCTGTAAAGTGGGCAGCAGTAATATGCAAGAAACACAAGTTGCACAATACTGATTACATTGCATTATACATAATACTACAATGTCAAGCTGCATGCGAACTGGTGCATTTGTGGCAGTAGGTTCGTATCCCGTTAGTGTATACATTTTTGTTTATTTCTTATTATATCACAGATGGAAACTCACAAAAAATAACGTATACTATTATATTAATGCTATTCTACCACTTCATGGCTGCAAGCTTGTTCTAATGCTGTGCTTGGTGGTGTTTGTAGAGATTGCCTTGTACAACCATGCTGCCTAATGCTGTGCTGGATGCTGTTTGAATAGATTGTCTTGTACAACACTCTTGTATAATAATTATGTGCCGATTTCATTCAGATATCTCATTGCTAGTCTCAGTACTTAATTCTCGAAGCACAAAGATGATCAATAATAAGTTTAAATAGATCATGTGTACGTGTATAACACTTCTTCATACACACAGGCAAGCGTTGGGTCCGATCACAACATAATAGTATACACAGACAGAGCCCATGTCAGTTCCAAATGATGACAATCATTTTAATACGTACGGGCGTCATAAAATGCACATTAGCAACATAATCATACATTGGAATGTTATAACCAAAAACACAACATGAGGGCCAAAGCATGTCAGTTCAACACCAAGCTTTCTTCACCATATGCATACTTCACTGATATGTCTCCATCTTACCTGTTCAATGATTTCCAATCAGGAAATATTGTTGGCTCTTGGTTATAACATCAATTCAATTAATTTCCTTTATTAACCGAATAATTATTGGTACATAATATATATAATTATTGTCTTGTCCCGTGCTCATACTGATTTTAAAGTGTAAACTTTAGCCTTTTAATTATTAATGTCCACACCTAAAAAAGACCCACGTTACTTATGACATATTTAAAGTCTAGACTTCAGACTGATGAAGTCCAGCTTTTAAAACCTAATGCAAACTTAATCTCTATTGGCCCGAAGTTATACTAAAGACAACCCAACGATATTAATCATAATCATGACAAGAAGACGCCAGTTAATGTGTAGACTTGGAAAACAGATTACAAACTAGTGATCCAATATCTATTAAAATGTGTATGTAGAAATCCCATGTGGTCAGAATTAGGGCTAGGTCGAGGCATTGTCAGTTTCCCTTACGTTGTCTGGCAGATCCGCTTGTTGATAACAAAGCCATATACGCTGGTGTTAACTTGTTATAGTTAAATATTTATAGATAAACATATCGGCAATATATATTCTTTGTAGAAGCATCTCACGGCAGTAATTATATATATATATATATGTGTGTGTGTGTGTGTGTGTGTGTGTGTGTGTGTGTGTGTGTGTGTGTGTGTGTGTGTGTGTGTGTGTGTGTGTGTGCGTGTGTGTGTGTGTGTGTGTGGGTATGTACTCGTATAGTACAGCGTTATGCAATTATTATTAGTCTATTAGTGTCTGTTAGTGTCTGTTAGTGTCTGTTAGAGTCTGTTAGTGTCTGTTAGTGTAATCGTCGGCCTCGATCACTAAAACAAAGGTAGATAACCGGAAGTATAAAATTGTAGACTTTAAATGTTTTATAAGCACTGATTCCACACCAAAGTGTATAAAGTGTAAACTTTGAGCTAAAACCCGTGGTTAATATGTTTTTAGGTTTAGCCTGGGAAACCTGTATAAGTATACGGGGTCCGTTATATACTGTATTTCGCCCGATACTAAATGGTTTGTAGTTTCATTAATTATCTTCATTTGATCAGTAGTTTCACGTACAATGACAGGAGACATTATTTTGGAAGAGGATCACGACACTCGTAGAGATGGAAGACATCCCCTTTCCTACGGCTAAATGGTTTGGCACACAGTCGTACACCTTTATAAAAGCAAACCAATTTGAAAATCATGAATGACGCCCGCTAAAAGTACTGGAATTTGTAAATATGGTATATCAGCATTATTGCACACTATTATTTCAAAACACGTTACCGATACATCATCAATAACACAGTGCATACATTGAGACATCCAATGTTCTAGACTGTCAATCTGAACGAAAAACTCTATTGACATAGCCATTGACATAGCCAAATGCGTATCTCTGCACAAGGCAGCGTCTATCCATCCCAGTGAACCAAACAATGCAAACTGTGCAACATGAATCCTAGTCAAACAACATTCTAGTTCTGTAGATATAATTATCACCAAATGGACAGACAACTGAGTTACTGTGATATGCCACATGGAAAACGCGATTTTTACTGCATGGCGGAAAACTCATGTATCCGTTATCACCAGTGATTAACGGCATCACGAACACTTGCAGAATTAAGTCCAGCATAATTAGTTGTTTGAAAATTGCTCCCAGACATGCAATAAGAGAATAAAAGGAATGCTTCGTCTTCATGTTTGTATCAAACATTGATACCCTGGCTCATGTCTGACCCTGTTCGTGTTGTGGGTAATTTGTATGCATGAAAAAGTACAGCTAAAAAAGTGATTCGAAGAGTTTCTCAATCAGTTTGCTTCTGTTCGCTCTCGGCGCGGGTTCTACAGTGGCGGATAGCGAGTATCCACCTGAGGTGAGTGAGGCCAACGGATTAAACCGCCTCAGTAATTCCCTTCACATGTCCACATCCAAACCAGTGGTCTACGAATGCTACATCAAATACTGTTGTCTGTACGGAAGAAATGAACACTTGCTGCTTAATGAACAATAGTAGCCTTGGGGGATTTTTTTCTTAAATGATGTATTAAATTAACTATTGTGTTTTACGATTACTAATAAACGTGCTTCAGTAACTGTTGTGTCGTTAAATAAATCAACTTTATCTGTGAAATTTGATTAGCTGTGAGTTTTTAACAGTGTACTAAAATGAAGCATGCCAGTAGTATTTAATTGTTCCCGTGACTACTAATATATAAAACCTGCATGTGTTTGTCTCAGTAGGGGACCTATAACCTCATAATATGATTATATTCGTGTGCCAATTAAAGCAAGTCAGTAGACTTATTCCCTTGATATCAACTATTCGTGTTTTTTCACCAATATTCTATACAGTCAAGCAAATGGAATTACAGAAATTGTTTTCTTTCTATATCGCAGGAAAGTTCACGCTTTGACATGATTCGTGTTTGTCATGGTTTCCGTCAAGACAGCTGCAGATAAACAATATGGCTGTGCTTTCGCGAACACCTGGTATTATTACTGTGTTCGCTGTGGTTCATGGGTACATGCCATCTCGTGTTGTCATTATATCCCATATATTCTGCCTTGTGCAGTGATATGCATGGGACGATGTGTAGATGATATACAGGAAGAAACACAAGCATTTGACTTTACATAATAATTATTAGAAAGTTTATCCCACACCATCTGTAATGATATCTTGTAAAACATGAGTTTAATCGTTCCAGTCATGATTGTTAGATTGTGTTAATGTTTGTGGTGTATATTATATATGACGTTCTCGTGAGTTAGACTAATTAGCGCACACATCCGAAAACAACTTTTATTGTCGATAGTTAGTCTCTCTGCTTCTCATGATGCAGGATTCTTTAATTATCTATTTTCTGTTAATTTATGTTATTATAAACTGATGTAAAAACAAATCGGATATTGCATGCAATGTTAGGTGCTGGGTTTTTTTATCGAACACAAACCAAATTATCGTTGTCTTTCTTTATCGAAGTGTCCAGCAGTCGTACAAATTAACACCATGAAGAACACAGACGAGCTCTTATAGGCTTTGAGATGGAGCAAAACCAAATGAGTTGTTTTACATGCATCACAGGCACAAAAGAGCACAGTCTGGTAGACGTTCCTGGGCGCAGCAAACTGTCAAGTGGGAAATGTTATTTAATTAATAATTCAGACGAGCCCGGTGATATCACCCTGAGATACAGATTGCACGCGCCCATCTCCCGTGTCTATTGTTTTGTGAAAAATGTTCGCCGATTTCTCGTAAAAATGTCTCGTTAAAACATTCTCTCCTCTCATATTTATCATCAAAGTGAAAATATCGCTGACATGATTGTAATGTGTTAACGTACGTCATATGATGTATGGAGGACTAATTGGATGACTGATTGGAGGAGAAATAAGGCGATTAATCACAATCGTGATAATGTGAATTAATTCAGTGTGATATAGATAATTATACATGTATGCACGACCACTGTCACCACACCAAAATGTAGATTGATAGTATTGAAAAAAAGACGACAAAGGATTGCCAATGTGTAATGATGGAGACACGTGACACTAGTATAATATAACATGGTGTATCTCACTTGCACGTGCTGGCTGGCCTCCATAGCGCAGTGGTTAACGAATAGGGCTTAAACGTGTAGGTACTGGGTTCAAATCCCATTTGTGACTCAATTGGTGGCTCACTTACACCGACCAGTGTCCACAACTGGTGGAACAAAAGCAGTGGTACTTAAGAATTGAACGTGATAATTGTTGACGTTCATGCAAGTATGAACCTCAAAACCGCTTTACACACAGTATGAA
>JAULBR010098359.1:0-11464 GCA_032355825.1 Melanodrymia aurantiaca
AGCGGCGACAGCGGGTTTCCTCTGTGAACATGTGTCAATATAACCATGTGTCTGACGTCCAATAACCGCTGATTTATCATCAATGTGTTTCTAGTGGCGTCGTTAAATAAAACAAACTTTACTTTTTGTTGTGTAGAGGGTTTTTTCTGGTCTGTTTGTTTAACGTCCACATTCAGAGCAAGCTGTTATAACAGACGCCTATCTTGGGCACGAGTTCTGATCTCGCCAGCCCATATAATTTATTTTTGGACTAATTTTAATGGTCTCGCATATAACTTTTTTTTAATCTTGGTTGATTTATATTTTTGGTATACATTTGTGACTAAGATGCGAAAAATGTTTTGCCAATTAATTTGCAGTTGTTCTTCACAAACATAATTATTATGTAAAACTAATGAAATTAGCATATGTCAACTATAACCATCCGACTTTAAACAAACTAACTGAATGTTTATGATCGACTATGGTACGTAAACTAGATGCTTTACGACATTGTACCACGTGGTTCGAGTTTGTATTATACGAACACTTCCGAAGCTGTCCGAATACTGTCGTATTAAAAGTGCGTACCACTCACTTACCATTTTCTGAGTTACACTAACATAACGTCGGACTTTATCCCAATGAACAAAACAACAATTATAACAGAGGTCAGTGTGACCTTATTCTATCTAACAATATAAATAATATATAATAATATATGGATGGCTAGTGACATTCCACAAAGCATTTAAAAGAAATAAAATAAAGTACGTTAAGAGAGACACAGAAAAAGAAATGAAATCTAGTTGTACAGAGACAGAGACAGAGAAAGAGAGAGCTTACCATACGAGGACACGACGCAGCAGCGTAGCACGTGACACGGTGAAGTATAATACAGCCTTGGCCTGACCCACATAATATATAGGCTACACGTCGTCTGCATACAGACCGGGCTCTGTAGTGTAGTAAAGTGATTACTTGTTCAAAATTTACAGTATTTATATATTAATATGGGAAAAAGAAAAAAATATGAAGATTTTGTTAAAAAATATGTAAGTGGGAATGACTATGTAAATATTAATCAATTACAAAACAAAATATGTCTAAATTTATAGGGATTTTCATGTTTTAATATTTTTTTATCTCACTTTCCAACTCCAACACAGAGTGAGTGCTCCGACACACTGAGGTGGACCGGCCTCCGTGGTGTAGGGGTTAACGTCACGGACTACAGGCTGGTAGGAACAGTGTTCGAATCCTGTTCGTGGGTTTCACTTTCCGACTCCAACCCAGAGTGAGTGCTCCGACAGGCTCAATGTGTGCACAACTGTGTGTTTTTTTACAAAGGTCGTGGTATGTACTAACCTGTCTGTGGGAAAGTACATATAAAAGATCCCTTGCTACTTATCAATTGGGGAAAGCAGGTTTCCTCTCTCATACCGACACTAACTTCTGTCGTGGGCAGATAGTCGAGGCAGCTGGACTGTGTGACCACGACAGACGTGCTTGACCTTAATTGGATGTAAGCAAGTAAATAAGTTATAACTAACTAACTGCAGCCAGACCGGCCTCCGTGGTGTAGTGGTTAAAGCTGCGGACTTCAGGCTGGTAGGTACTGCGTTCAAATCCCATTCGTGTCATATGAGATTTTTAATTCCAGTATGTACAGATTCCAATCCAGTGTGAGCGCTTCACAAGGCTCAATGGGTAGGTGTACTTCCACTTACAGTGTTCACAACTGGTTCAACAAAGACCGTGGTATGTTGTACCGTCCTGTCTGTGAGAAAGTGCATATAAAAGATCCCTTGGGTGCGCGGGGAGTGGAGTGGGGGGTCCTCTGGGTAGAGTGGGTGTTAGGCCATATTCGGAAATGTACAATATCGGGCCACAATTGATGAATGTTTTATGTTAGGATAAGAGAGGAGGTCAAACCCAAACTTAACTATGTTCGGATTGTGAAAAGCATTGCCATTTCTGAACGGTTCCTTAGTTCAATGTAAATATCAAAATAAACAGAGCACAAGATATAAATTAATATTAATTTATTAATGACAAATATTGTAAATAGTTTGTAGAAAAATGCAAATACAATACAACCATGACGCAAAATCAATATAAACACATACAATTACTTACAGCACATAGGACCCACATTCTGTCATGGATAGGCAATTCATGGATTGCGCACCCAGGACAGCGTGCTTGAACCATGTTTGGACATAGGCACGTTAATTAAAGACCTGCACAAACAAACAGCGTTAGAAAATTACTATTGATTACTACCATAGTCTGTACATCATGACATTATTAACATTCCTTACCACTAATCACATAGGGTAACGGTTAGCAGGTTATTTCTATCGCACTAACGCTAACTTCAGTCCTGGACAGGCAGTCGAGGCAGCTGGACTGTGAGACCACGACAGACGTGCTTGAACCTTAATTGGCTAAAAGAACGTAAAAATTAGTTATAACTAACTACGTTTAGTTAGTGGGATGGGGTTGTGGATGGAACACTCCTATCTTGGTTACAGAGACTGGTTGTGCTTAAATTAATGCTTGTTATAATTTTACTGTATGTACAATTATCAATATTGTCCACTTTAGATCACTTTTTATGTACAATAAGTTGTGTGAGAGAGAGTTTACAACAGATCGATGTACACAGTGAGGTATGGTAATAGCCGATTGTATGTATATTGAACAGTTACAAACGTCATCAATGTTCGGAGTGAACTTATTATCATTTTGTTAAAGGCACACTCTCGACATGTGCGTCATTTTCTGAAGAAAAGTTGAAATATTATTTGACGAGGGATATAAACTTGATATCCTAGTTTTAATTTATTACCCTAATTTATTTAATTTATTACCCTATGTGTGTTATTGGCATTGTTTTTTTTAACATGATAAAAGCAAGTTTTACTCAATTTGCTTGACGTCATTTCCACATATATGTATAGACCTACAGACTGGCTTCATATCGAGTCCGACATTATTTCTAGTCATTTAATTTTTAGTTCATGTAGACTGGTGGGTAGTCAGTGAGGTGTTAAGACAAAGCAAGTTTTCTCTTATTTGATATAATAATATTATAATACATGCACACTGATAGGAAGGCAAACACATATAATACAATGTCAACACAAAGAAATATCGGTTTTAACTGACATTCATTCAGGTACATGTACGTAGAAAAGGGACAAATAACATACTAATACTATTTGAATTATTGAACCTAAGCACAATGTGTATTCAATGTAATAATACAGCTAATAAACAAACATATGGAACTTCTTGTTTCCCATAAATGACCATTTGTATTCCATGTAATAATACAACATTATATGTAATAAAAAATATATATGCGACTATTTTATATCGTCAATGGCGCTTATGAGATTAGCATGTATATCGTTTTCTATCCAGCATGCTGCTAGAGTTTGGCTTAACACACTAATTGTCTTCATATACACTTACTGTATAAGTGCGGTGTTACACATCAAAATATACTATTGGAATTTGATAGATTATTAGTTATTAAAAGTTCATACAATCAAAGGGAAATAACCCTTTAGAAATTTATAGCAGTTAAAGTTTATACAATTAAAGGGAAATAACTCTTTAGAAAATTTCGATTTGAGGTGATTTTAGGTGTGGATGGTAATATATATAGCAGTCAGATTCTAGGTGGTTGGGGTAGGTGAAGATTATACCTGACGTCAATTTGGTGCGCAATGGCATGATATTCCTCTCGTCTTCCACACGTTGTATTGTTTAATAGTTAAAGGACTAATATATTAGTTATATGTGATGTAAATGGGAATACGATGTAAGTATCTTACAAATAAAAAAATTGTTTTTCAACGTTAACCATTATGTACATGTATATTTGCTGATCACATCTCTAGCAAGAATCAATTTGGATCAACATAACTTCTGATACATGATTTAAGTGCAGGGTTGATGATATAGAAGTGTGATTCATGATATAACACTGTGATTGACGATATAGCAGTGTGATTGATGATATAGCTGTGTGATTGATGATATAGCAGTGTGATTGATGATATAGCAGTGATATTGGTGATATAGCAGTGATATTGGTGATATAGCAGTGAGATTGGTGATATAGCAGTGAGATTGGTGATATAGCAGTGAGATTGATGATATAACAGTGTGATTGATGACATAGCTGTTTGATTGATGATATAGCAGTGTGATTGATGATATAGCAGTGTGATTGATGACATAGCTGTGTGATTGATGATATAGCTGTGTGATTGATTATATAGCAGTGATATTGATTATATAACAGTGTGATTGATGATATAGCAGTGTGATTGATGACATAGCAGTGTGATTGGTGATATAGCAGTGTGATTGATGATATAGCAGTGTGATTGATGATATAACAGTGTGATTGATGATATAGCAGTGTGATTGATGATATAGCAGTGTGATTGATGATATAACAGTGTGATCGATGATATAATAGTGTGGTTGATGACATAGCAGTGTTATTGATGACATAACAGTGAGATGGATGATATAACAGTGTGATTGATGATATAGCAGTGAGATTGGTGATAGAGCAGTGAGATCGATGATATAGCAGTGTGATTGGTGATATAACAGTGTGATTGATGATATAACAGTGTGATTGGTGATATAACAGTGTGATTGATGATATAGCAGTGTGATTGATGATATACCAGTATGATTGATGATATAGCCGTGTGATTGATGATATAGCAGTGTGATTGATGATATAGCATTGTGATTGATGATATAGCGGTGTGATTGGTGATATAGCAGTATGATTGATGACATAGCAGTGTGATTGATGATATAGCAGCGTGATTGAAGACATAGCATTGTGATTGATGATATAATAGTGTGATTGATGATATAGCAGTGTGATTGATGATATAATAGTGTGATTGATGATATAGCAGTGTGATTGATGATATATCAGTGTGACTGATGATATAACAGTGTGATTGATGATATAGCAGTGTGATTGATGATATAGCAGTGAGATTGATGATATAGCTGTGTGACTGATGATATAACAGTATGATTGATGATATAGCAGTGTGATTGATGATATAGCAGTGTGATTGATGATATAGCAGTGTAATTGATTATATAGCAGTGTGATTGATGATATATCAGTGTAATTGATGATATAGCAGTGTGATTGGTGATATAGCAGTGTGATTGATGAGATAGCAATATGATTGATGATATAGCAGTGTGATTAATGATATAGCAATATGATTGATGATATAGCAGTGTGATTGATTATATAATAGTGTGATTGATGATATAGCAGTGAGATTGCTGATATAGCAGTGTGATTGGTGATATAGCAGTGTGATTGGTGATATAGCAATGGGATTGATGATATAGCAGTGTGATTGATGATATAGCAGTGTGATTGGTGATATAGCAGTGTGATTGGTGATATATCAGTGTGATTGGTGATATAGCAGTGTGGTTGATGATATAGCAGTATGATTGATGCTATAGCAGTGAGATTGATGATACAGCAGTGAGATTGATGATATAGCAGTGTGATTGATGAAATAGCAGTGAGATTGGTCATATAGCAGTGTGATTCGTGATATAGCAGTGTTATTGGTGAAATAGCAGTGTGATTGGTGAAATAGCAGTGAGATTGATGACATAGCAATATGATTGATGATATAGCAGTGTGATTGGTGATATAGCAGTGAGATTGGTGATATAGCAGTGTGATTGATGACATAGCCATATGATTGATGACATAGCAGTGTGATTGATGATATAGCTCTGTGATTGATGATATAATAGTGTGATTGATGATATAGCAGTGTGATTGATGATATAGCAGTGTGATTGATGATATAGCAGTAAGATTGGTGATATAGCAGTGTGATTGGTGATATAGCAGTGAGATTGATGATATAGCAGTGTGATTGATGATATAGCATTGTGATTGGTGACATAACAGTGTGATTGATGACATAGCTGTGTGATTGATGACATAATAGTGTGATTGATGATATAGCTCTGTGATTGATGATATAATAGTGTGATTGATGATATAACAGTGTGATTGGTGATATAACAGTGTGATTGATGATATAGCTGTGTGATTGATGATATAGCATTGTGATTGATGATATAGCTGTGTGATTGATGATATAACAGTGTGATTGATGATATAGCAGTGTGATTGATGTTATAGCAGTGTGATTGGTGATATAGCTGTGTGATTGGTGATAGAGCAGTGTGATTCGTGATATAAAAGTGTGATTGATGATATAACAGTGATATTGATGATATAGCTGTGAGGTTGATGATATAGCAGTGAGATTGTTGATATAGCTGTGATTGGTGATATAGCAGTGAGATTGATGATATAGCAGTTTGATTGGTGATATTGCTGTGTGATTGATGACATAGCTGTTTGGTTCATGATATTGCAGTGTGATTGGTGATATAGCATTGTGATTGATGATATAGCAGTGAGATTGATGATATAGCAGTGAGATTGATGATATAGCTGTGTGATTGATGACATAGCTGTGTGATTGGTGATATAGCTGTGTGATTGATGATATAGCTGTGTGATTGGTGATATAGCAGTGTGATTGGTGATATAGAAGTGTGATTGATGATATAGCTGTGTGATTGATGATATAGCTGTGTGATTGGTGATATAGCAGTGTCATTGGTGATATAGCAGTGTGATTGATGATATAGCAGTGAGATTGATGATATAGCAGTGAGATTGATGATATAGCAGTGTGATTGATGATATAGCAGTGTGATTGATGACATAGCAGTGTGATTGATGACATAGCAGTGTGATTGGTGATATAGCAGTGTGATTGATGATATAGCAGTGTGATTGATGACATAGCAGTGTGATTGATGATATAGCAGTGTGATTGGTGATATAGCAGTGAGATTGGTGATATAGCAGTGAGATTGATGATATAGCAGTGTGATTGATGACATAGCAGTGTGATTGATGATATAACAGTGTGCTTGGTGATATAGCAGTGTGATTGATGATATAGCAGTGTGATTGATGACATAGCAGTGTGATTGGTGATATAGCAGTGTGATTGGTGATATAGCAGTGAGATTGGTGATATAGCAGTGAGATTGGTGATATAGCTGTGTGATTGATGATATAGCAGTGAGATTGGTGATATATCTGGGTGATTGATGATATAGCTGTGTGATTGATGATATAGCAGTGAGGTTGGTGATAGAGCAGTGAGATTGATGATATAGCTGTGTGATTGATGATATAGCAGTGAGGTTGGTGATATAGCTGGGTGATTTATTACATAGCATTGGAATTCATGATACAAAGGGGTGGTTATGAACACAACAATGGATGAAAACAAATGTGGGGTTGGTGAACACATCTGTGGGATCGATGAACACAACAATTTGAATGCTGGACAGTGATCGTCGTTAGATGACTTCGCACAGCAGTGAGATGTACCATGACGGACAGATATAGGTTCGATCAGTACAGCCTTGGGGGCTTGGGGTGGTTCAGCACAGCGTTGGATGGTTTTAGTACCGTGTTGGGTGGTTCAGTTCCGTGTGGGTGGTTCTCTACAGTGTTGGTTGTTTCAGTACCGTTTTGGTTGGTTCAGCACAGCGTTGGGTGGTTCCATACAACGTAGGATGGTTCCATGCAGTGCAGAGGTTCAGTAGAGTCGGGTGGTTGTGTACAGTGTTGGGAGGTTCAGCACAGCGTGGGATGGTTCAGCACAGCGTGGGATGGTTCAGCACAGCGTGGGACGGTTTAGCACCGCATAGGATAGCTCAGCACAAGGTTGATCTGGATCAGCACAATGGTGTGTGTATCAAAACATTGGTAGAATGGATCAGCATAACGGAGGTACGACTCGATAAGTAGCACTACTACTCAGCCAAGTGAGTACGAAGCTGACCAGATGATTGAAACATAGAGCACATTCCATTATTCAAAAATGAAAGTAAAAATTATCTGAAACGTCGGGTGGGGAGACGATGTAGTTGGCAGGAAGATTCCTTCTGAACGTGCTGACGGTGCTACATGGTCCAACATGGCTCTGGCAACATTCGCTACCTTCCCCCATATCGACGTCGTCATAGCCAGTACTGGTGGAGTTGAAGTAACACGACGAGGTGGCCTGGCTGCTTGGAACGCCATACAGCATTCCCGCCCATGCGGAGTAGCCCGGGGCAAACTTCTTACCAATCTTCTTTATTTGATTCTTTCTGATGCAGATTGCTATTGCCGCGAAGACAACTGTCACACCAAGGCTACCGAGGGTGTAAGCCCACATCAATGTCATGAACGCTGGACCATGTGCTTTCGCACTGGTCTCGTCTTCGAACTGTGATTCTGTCACCTCTACCCGACACTCACGTCCTAGCGGAACTTCTTCGTTCGACAACACGGTCAAACAAATCTCGTATTCGAAGCCCGGTGTCAGTTGAGCAAAGATGTACCTTTCGGTATCCGTGGAGACGAGGATGTCTCGTACTTCGAAAGAATCGTTTGTCCTACGCACCACCACTCTGTATCCCCCGACATCGTGTGAACTGGTGATGTTCCACTGTACAGACATCACTTTGGGCATAGAACTGTCAAGGTTCATTGATACATCCGTTCCCATTAGGTCAACCGGAAGCATTGGCGAAAGACGGTCATCAACGGAAATGGGGATTATGGGTATTGTCATTCGCTGTTCTGACCAATTACATTTAGACTCTTTGAAACGTTTCTTTTTACTGCATTTGAGATCTGAAAGCGATAGGAGTCGAAAAGGTTTGTTGGCGAGTAGTTTTGGAGATGCGCATTTCCAATCCAGCATTGATCTCTGGAAGTCTGGGTAACGCATCCGCAACCAGTTATGAAGCCAGGCAAGTCTACAGTCACACATTAGGGGGTTCGAGCCAAGACGAATATCACCAAGACGGGTGAATCCACCAAATGTGCATTTAGAAATTGTGCTGATCTTGTTTGACTGGAGATTGATTGATTGCACCGACATTTCCAGCCCATCAAAAGCATTGTGTTGTATTTTAGAAATCGAATTTTTGGACAGATCTAATTTTTGAAGGGAGTTCATTTTTTTGAAAATTCCGTCGGGTAACGAATTAATGTTATTTGACGAAAGAGTCAAAATCTTTAAAGCATCAAGTTTTGTAAGCGCCTCAAAGTCTCGGCTGGTTATGTTTGTTGATTTCAAACTAAGTTTTTCCAACGATTTTTGAAGTCCATGAAAAACCTGTGGTTCAAGGTTTCCACTTATTGAGGTACTGTCCAGAAACAGCTGTTTCATAACTCTATGCTTGGAAAAAGTTCCATTGGAAATCTTTTTTAATGGGTTACCGCTTATTTTAAGAATTCTAAGATTTTTGCTAGTTCCCTTAAATGCATCAGCGTTTAGACCAACGATAGCATTGTTACGAATATCAAGTTGGGATAATACTTCCAGTCTAATAAAAATACCGTTTGCAACTTTGGTAATATTGTTCTGTGCTACGTTCAGTTCTCTCAGATTTCTCAACGATGTGATAGACAAAAGCGCTTTGTTTCTCAAGTTATTATTTTCGAGTCGTAGAACTTCCAAACTGTATTCTAGACTTTTAAAGGCATTTTTCTCAATCGTGGTCATTGAATTAGAAAACAAATCGATATAGCGCAGATGTAGAAGACGATCAAATGCTTTGTTTCCAAGAATCCGGATGTCATTTTCTGCTAAGACCAGTTTTCGGAGGTCGTAAAGTTTGGAAATTTCTCTCAAATGTTCATATCTGATATTGTTATTCGAAAGATCAAGCTCTCTAAGATTCCTTAGAGTACCAATACCGCCGGGTTCTATATGTTTGATGCGACATGATATTAGATGTAATTCAACCAACTGCGTCAGAGAGGTAAATGTATCACTCCGCAACTTTGGAACGCGACATCCGACAATTTTCAGTGAAGTGAGTTTCTTTAATCGACCCAGTGGTTTGATTGGTAAGCTTTCCATGGCGTACACCTGGAGCTGCAGTTCCTGCAGATAGTTCTCAAGCCCGGCAAACGCGTCATCGTGCACTTGCGTCACGATGTTCTCTGTAAGGTCAATGGCCTGAATGTTCAAACCTCTAAATGCGTTTGCCGGCAAGAAACGGATAGTGTTTTTACGTAGCGATAACTCACGAATTCTTCCTTCAAAGGACAGGAATTTTGGAAGTTCCGTCAGATATAGATATTTACAGTTTATAACGAGCTGGCCGTCCTTGGGCTCACACAGACACGGGTAGGCGGGGCAGTAGACGAAGCCCGTCTCTCGGGGCAATCCTGGGACGAACAGCAGAGCTAGCAAACAAACCTTTCCCCACATCTTAGAATCTGAAAATAGAACAGAAATAACACGGCATCAATAAGTATTAATATAACAGGGTTTTTGGTTACTCAGATTCTAATAATCGGTGATTAACGACACCACTTATTGATTAATATTCTGAGGCTATTGTATGTCAAACACATGATTATGTCGACACATGGACTCAGAAGAAACCCATTACCGCCATATATGCTATTCTTATCATTATCAGCAACGTGTCTCTTTTATGAGGTTTGATAGGTCGACGGATCGATCCTCCTATGTGGACCCGTTGGGTTATTTGCTGTTCCAACTGGTACATCAAAGACCGTGGGGTGTGCTATCCTGTCTGTGGGAAAGTGCACATAAACGATCCTTTGCTATTATTCGAAGAAGAGTAGCCTATATGGCAGCAGCGGGTTTCCTCTGTGACCAAGTGTTGATATAGCCGTGCGCTCGACATCCAATAACTGCTGATTAATAATCAATGTGTTCCAGAGATGTCGTTGAACAAACTTTATCTTTAAGAAAGTATAAGATACACATAGAGAATAATACTGGAGTAGTCGTTAGATATCATTTACCTTGCAAGGAGTTGTTTCAAAACGTAGATACTTTTAAAACAATAATGTGCAAGTTAATTGATATCTAACGGACACGATTGTTGTATTCTATTTCTTACATAAGACTCTAAAACCATTTTCAAAAGAAATCCCGCTTTCTAACTATACAATTGTTATCTACGGCTCAAGACGTGACCTGATCATACAATGTACATAATTATCGAGGTTTATTACCTACGAGATTCAGCATAACGAGGTTCAGCATTACGAGGTTCATATTTTATCATTACTGACATTAGTCCTCTTCGTTAGTCCTCTTGGCATGTGTTTAACCATTGACTGTCATAAGAGTACATTTCTTTCTGACAAATTGGCGCATGGCTTGATTTCATAATGATATTAGCTGCCATAGCCGTTTACCGTCGACAAAGAAACGTTGGTTTGTAAACAAGTGCTTATTTAGCTACGGTAATAAACAGAATATTACATTCTTGTCCATGACAGACGATGTTTACGACACTCGTGCCTAAATCATTATAT
>JAULBR010098370.1:0-11463 GCA_032355825.1 Melanodrymia aurantiaca
TGTAGTTTCGGGGAGAGCTTGTGAAAGGCACAGGAATCTATACTTCGTGTCACAACATTTGTAGTATGTTTTTCGTAGATAACTTTAGTTTCGCTGAACGTACAGAAAAAAGGTTAACATTTTTGAAAATACAAAAAAAGTCCTATTTTGGTGTCCAAATTAAATAAATAACTTTAGGTTAACAAATAAAAATATTGTAATGCAAATACATATAAAAAAAATAATCGTCCGAATAATCAATCCATCGTCGGCCATTGAAAAGAGCAGATTATTCTGACGATTTGTTTAATGTATTTGCATTACAATATTTTTATTTGTTACCCAAAAGTTATATAATTTGGACTCAAAAATAGGCCTTTTTGGTATTTTCAAAAATGTTTACCTTTTTTCTCTACGTTGAACGAAACGAAAGTTATCTACGAAAAACATACTACAAATGTTGTGACACGAAGTATAAATGAATAATAACAGGCGTCATCGTGTATAATAATTATATTCTTTGCAGCCAGTGTGTTCCATATATTTGGACATTATCCGTAGTCACTGATACCCATAACCTACATGTATGCAGTGAAACGCAGAAATTGCTTTTTTAAAATCTGTAGCATTTTAGCCTATGACACTAGTATAACCATTTGGATGACAAGCAACGCATTGGATATACATTATATTGATATTGTAAGAAATACGATCCAAGTAAAATTTAATTTTAATAATAAAGAGCCATAAATATGTTACAAATATCATTAGCTTCGCAAGCACGGTGGCACTACACTTAAAACTAGGCATTGTGGCTTTAACGACGACAGAATTCTATATATCATATTACAGCCACTTTACTGAACTGAATGAGAATATATTATTTAGAACAAGCGTTTCGGTCGGGTCAATAATGTATTTGTATTATTAAATAAACATAACACAATACATCTCATTCAACGTTGTTGACTTAACCCACTTAAAATAATAGTACACTGCACGGGTGAATATCAGGTTTAATTCCCAGTTTACGGCACGCTCTAGATTATTTTGTTCTAAAAGTTCAACGAACCAGCGAAACGTATTTCCTGCTCGCTCGCACGTGACATGCGCACAATAGCATCGTTGTGTCAACACCATTATCGCATAGACGTTTTGCGGCGTATTCGATCCAAACATGCGCGGATTGTAAACACTGGCTTTACAGTAAATAATGACAGATTCTTCAACAACAAACCTTAATACCAAGAAATACATTAACCGCAAATAAATTGAATACTAGAGGCAGAAATGAAAGCTTATGGAATGATTGCTGAGCCGGGTGGAAGAATACACATCAATATACCTGAACAATGGACCAACTGCGTAACAAAGTGATCGACATGGCTGTGTGTCTATCCATTAATGAATTAGATGTACGTTAATCATTGGTACTTTGGAATAACCGGCATCCGTGCGGTCTGCATTCGTAGCATGATTAAGGGTTTTTTTAATCCCAGTAACGGCTTCAACCTAGATCGAGTGATCCGCAGGGCGCAATGGGTAGGCGTGCTTCCATTTACACCGACCGGTGTCCACAACTGCTTTAACAAAGGCCGTGGTATGTACAGTCCGGTGGGAAAGTTCATATAAAAGATCCCTTGTTACTGAACAGTAGTGGGTTTCCTCTATCATACTGAATAGGCAGTCGAGGCAGCTGGACTGCGTGACCATGACAGACGTGCTTGAACCTTAATGGATATAAGCACGTAAATAAGCTATAACTAACTAACTTTCGAATGAACCGGCATCCGTAGCGCAGTGGCTAACGCATAAGACTTAAGGATGGTAGATACTGAATCTAAACATGCGCTGGTTGTAAACAACCGCTGCACAGTAAATAATGTCAAATTCTCCAACAACAAGCCTTAATACAAGAAATACATTAACCACTACATAATCCCAGGGGTGGCATATTGGATTTTTAATCCCACTAACAGTGGCAGCACCGCCTTCAACACAGAGTGAGAGCTACGCAAGTCTCAATGGGTAGGTGTATAATACTACACTGTACTACCATTTACACCGACCAGTGTCCATAACTGGTGTAAGAACGGTCGTGGTATGTCCTGTCTATGTTAAAGTGCACATAAAATATCTCTAGCTCCTTATCAAATAGGAGCAGCGGGTTTCCGGTCTCATACTAACACTACCTTCTGTCCTTGACAGGCAGTCCAGACAGATGGACTGCGTGACCATGACAGGCGTACTTGAACCTTAATTGGATACAAGCACCGAAATAACTTTAGAATATGCGTTTGGTAAAAGTGAATTATTATAAAACGTTACAAAATATGTTTTATATACATGTATTATATTATTCTGTTTAATATGATTTTGTAAACATGTTATATTTAAGTTTGAGATGAATAATTCGGTTACATCACTGGTGCTAAAACACACGCAAGTGTTTTCAGAGTTACTAAAACTAGAGAAAATAAAACTGACTAAAGTTTGTCGATTTAAAATGTAGATACTCAGTATTTTCGTCTTATCGGTAGATCTTTTATCGGTCGATCTAGCCTTTTTTTAGGGTGCACATATCTATTTAATGTTCATGTAACATCCCACCGCGGTCACAGTCAGCTTCGAGGTTGTTCCCTAGGCTACGTGACGTCTTATAATTATGTATGCACTTTTATCAGCCTATTGATTTGTTTGTCATTGTTTCGACTCTGTCTTGTGCTGAGATGCGGTTTTTTTCTACCTTACTGTTCATGAAGTTTAGATTGCATTAAACATCTATTTTATTCATTAAAACTTGCTACATGAAAAGTCACGCTGTAACATTATTATTATAATTATTTTAAACTATTTATTGTCTGAAGCTACAGTATTTTAACAGCATCAAAATTGGGGGTCACCCTCCCCCTTAGGTACTACGAAGACACCTGAGCTAGGTCTCTGATGACCGCCCGTATCCGTGGGAAATGAATGATTTGAAGTTTAAAGTCGCTTCAGGATTATTTCACCTATATGCGAATCCGGGTGTGGGGGAGGGGATTGCCTGAACCTCTGTGGATATGGGCACCTTAAAAGGGTTTAAAGCAAGCAATCAAGGGGCCCACGAGGTCACCGTGTTAACTTAACAAGGCAACTTTCTTCAATAAATACACACATGTAATTTCTGCCTAAATCAGCAACAAATCTACAATCCAATAAATGGACCCGTTATGGGTTTGTAGTTTACAAACGTAGTCATAAAACAAAAGTGAGTAGAAACACTACGTATTTGTCAAATGTGTTACAAATCGCCTGTGTATAGCGAACAAAAGTAAAGTTTGTTCTATTTAACGATGCCACTAGAAACACATCGATTACAAATCAGCGGTTATTGGACGTCAGACACATCGTTATATTGACACATGGTCTCAGGGGAAACTCGCTGTCGCCGCCTCATGGGCTACTCTTACCGAAAAACAGCAAGGGGTCTTTTATGTGCACTAATCCCATAGACAGAATATAGCACACAACACGGAATTTGATCAACCAGACGTGTTTCACTGGCTGGAACGGAAAATAGCCCATAACAATGTTTTGCGATGTGGAGGATCGATCTCTCGACCCATCCCGCCACAGGCGGACATTCTACCTCTGAGCTATACGTCCCGCTCCTGTATAGCGAACACATCGTGCACAAACACCAAAAAGTTTAAGGTCCAAATACATGTAATAGAGAAAGTTCTAAAGATCACGTACGTCAATGTCAGATTGTTAGTAAAGATAGGACAGTCAGATAGAGTACATGTATGTCTGGGCGTCTTAACAACATGGATGATGGGCTCCAGATGCACAATTCACTGTCAACGACCTGGATCCTGTGTAAATGAGTGTGAAGGTCATAGTGTCCTGTTATCATGCAGCAGACGATTTACTTGATTATAATGATTATAGTATAACGTAATCACACCTGTAACCTGTGTGTCACGTCAAGTGAAATTATTTAATGCAGCAGTTGACACGTTGCAGTGAAAATAAACAAGTTACTGTAAATGTCAGTATTAAAAAATATTTCTAAACTAATAACCGCTGATTGATAATCAATGTGTTCCAGATGTGTCGTTAAACAAACAAACTTAAAGTTCTAAACTTGTAAAGATGGTATATTTTGATAAATGTTGGAGGCATTTCCATGTGAGAAATTGTGTTTTCGTAAACATAACACGGAAGTAGACTACAAAGTATCGAGTTTAAACCGTATGTCGCCGGTAGGGTAGGTTGTGATAGTCTTTCGTGAACAGTGTCAATCACCACTGTTTGAACGATGTTTCTTCTGTGTAGACATTCGTGGCTTAGTCGTGGATCACTGGTTGCAACGGGAAATTGCCTAACGTGTCCACTGAGGAGGATCGATCCTTCGAACTACCAAACCCCAGACAGACGCACTTACGCTCAGCTACATCCAGCTAAGACTTTGACCTTTGGGATATACAAGCATTTATTGTGAACTCCCAAGCCAATCTTGATCTAAAACGAACACATTATTAAAGACATTGCATGATCCTTTATAAAAGGTCTATGCAACAGTTATGTGAAGGTTGTTTATTGTATGAGTAAAATAAGCTGAACTACGGGCTTGAACACCAGTTCTCGAGTGTTTGAGTTTCTCCCACTTCTCTAAGTCTCCACCTTCTCTAAGTAATAGTGAGAGCGGTCTGAAACTATACGTCTACATATTTGTTTTCTGCCTTCCAATCATGGCATCATCCTATATAAAAGATCTATGCAACAGTTATTTGAATGTTGTTTATTGTATGGGTAAAACAAGCTGAACTACAGGCGTGTTCCGCTGGTTGGGATTGGCTTCAGTTGTAAATACGATTTCAAGTAACATGTCGGGCTTGAACACCAGTTCTCGAGTGTTTGGGTTTCCCCACCTTCTCTAAGTAATAGTAATAGTCTGCAACTACGTCTACAAATATTTGTTTTCTGCCTTCCAATCTCCATCATAAACTGTATCAATATCTTTATCAAAACCTGCCTCTCACACCTTATGTTGGTATGACACCCGTTTCTGTGATGCATAAACAGTATCAATATTATGTGAACGTCATGTCTATCAATACCTGTCTCTCACACCTTATGTTGGCATGACTCCCGTTTCTGTGCATGATGCACAAACTGTATACTTCCGTGGGTTGATACAACCCGTCTCTATCATAAACTATATCTCCGTACAGACAGTGGTGGCACGACACCACCTCTATCGTACACTCTATCATTAAGTCAACAACGCCTTGCTTCGCACCTGTGGCATTTCTCTAAAGATGTGACATCATGATTGTACTCGTGCATGTCAGTCGTCGATCACTTTTAAAACAATAATTATACCAGGTGTGTGCACACGATGGGCGTATTTTGGACAAACTTTACATGTAATATAATTTGTTCAACACAGTGGATATTGGAATACCTGTTTGTCAAGACAGTGGGTCTCGAAATAATGTTTTGTCAATGCAAGGAATATTGAAATATTGGTTTGTCAATACAGTGGGTCTAGAAATAATGTTTTGTCAATGCAAGGAATATTGAATTATTGGTTTGTCAAGACAGTTGGTCTCGAAATAATGTTTTGTCAATGCAAGGAATATTGAAATATTGGTTTGTCAAGACAGTGGGTCTAGAAATAATGTTTTGTCAATGCAAGGAATATTGAAATATTGGTTTGTCAAGATAGTGGGTCTAGAAATAATGTTTTGTCAATGCAAGGAATATTGAAATATTGGTTTGTCAAGAGAGTGGGTCTAGAAATAATGTTTTGTCAATGCAAGGAATATTGAAATACACTGTATTGGTTTGTCAAGATAGTGGGTCTAGAAATAATGTTTTGTCAATGCAAGGAATATTGGAAAACTGGTTTGTCAAGACAGTGGATCCTAGAAAATCCAAAATTGTTTTGTCAGCACATTCCATATTGGAATACTGATTTGCATTGCAGGGTTCACCCTTTAGGCTAAAGTTTTAAAAGTTAGGGTAAAATATTTAGTAATTGGATAACAATATTTTGTATACATTTTGCTTTTAAAACTATCCCATATTTTTGGAAACTTTACCAAAATCAACTTTTGCCCATAGTGAGCCCTGGTGTTAGAATAATATTTTGACAACAAAATTAGTTTTTTAAAACAGGTTTGACAGTTCAGCGACTCTAGTATAGGGAGACAATATTGTAAACACAATTGAGCCGTGGACACTGTTTGAATAGGAAGGATGTTCGGTCATGCAAACCGTAAATAAAGTATTTATATTATATTATATATTTAATACAACTTTACATACGAATAACCCACAAACTACAATGACCAAATAATTCCCAGGTTGTTGACCTGCCCCCGTCACCACAAAATGTCAATAGTCACGTGATGTTACTCGATATCATGTTAACCAGCATGATAGGAAAAACACCGAACCATTTATCTGCTTACGCGAGAGATGGAGACACAACATCTATTTGTCGCTATTTATCTAGTGGATTATCTCATTCCAAAGACCACGGCCTGTATTAAAGTTGATCATTATGAGCCAACTGACCTCACCAATTGATAGTATTATATAAAAACGTGATCTGTCAGCAAAAATGATGACAATATCATTACTGCGTGTATCCTGTTTGGTCTACTAATAACACCAGCGCAATATTTACCAACGGATACAGTCATGTTTAAACACAAGACTAATTTATAATATATGTGGCCCCAGGCATGAACCTTATAACCCACAGTATTGTGTAACTGCATACAACTGATATTAGGTTATTGTAATTATGATACTTGTGCACCACAAATAGCCTTAACTGTTGTAAAACCTTTTGCATAACATCCTTTTATGATTTGAAAATGATGTCATGATAATCTATCATAGTTATGCAAAAATGCCCCAAAAATTATGAAAATATAACAATAATCTTGCTTGACTTTCCAACTTGTCTCATCTTAATAATGATAATCAGAAAGCATGTAACGAAATTGTAATGACAAATCTCACTTTTGGTCTGCAAGATCACCGAAAGCACCGAGCAACACTGGGTAAAGCAATTGATGTTGGCCGGAAGTAAAACATGTAAGATACCTGACTCGAACCTTCGGACCATTGTACCTTTTGACCAGTGTACCGTCCGACCATTGTATCTTCTGACCATTGTACCCTCTGACCAGTGTACCGTCTGACCCGTGTACTTTCTGGCCATTGTATCTTCTGACCAGTGTACCTTCTGGCCATTGAACCTTCGTACTAACGAGCGACCATCAATTTGATAGCAATGATAACACAGGACGAATTCGGATCCGGAATATAAATGTACGTGCCTATATCCAATTAAGGTTCAAGCACGCTGTCCTGGCTACGCAATCCAGGAGGCTGGATTGTCTGTCCAAGACAGAAGCGCACAGAACAATAAACAGGCTCTTTTAAAAGAAAATAAGGATTGAAGAAGAAGAAATCGTCTGACGTTCTGAAACTACTTGGGAATCCTGCAAAGAAGAGGATGGTCCATTGAACAATTGATTGAAAAGCAGCTAATCACAGAACTGATTTACGCGAGAGCCATCACATCTCGTAATATCCGCTGCAGAAGACAGCAGATGAGATACAGAATCGAACGTTTCATAGTGAACGAAGTAAAATGCTCAATCAAGAATGGTCCCAGACCTAAAGCCGATTAAATGAAAATATTGACAGTCTTCTCAACAAAGTACTGCGAAAGCTTCGTTGCTGTTATTGTGGTGGTTTTTTTAAACCGTGTTTTTGTTACTAATTTGTTTTTTCTGATCATGGAGTTTTCATAGGCGGGTAAACATGTTCTTATGTTTTACGAAAAAAGTTGACATTACAATTTTTCAAAACGACAATATCAAGCGACAAATGATTGATTTGGTAAATGCGTGTCTCTGCACAAGGTGGAGTGAAAGGGACATTACAACAAAGTCGAGATGGCATGTACTTACGAATCGCAGTCAAAACAGAACGATACCAGATGTTCGCCAAAGATTAACGTATGATACGCTATAAATATAATAAAACTGTCTAAAACAGTACGGCAAACATTCCCACTGGTTCGATCTCAATGAAGAAGTTGATAAGAAACATTGTCATCCTGTGGGTCAAAGGATCGATCCTCTTCAGGGGACCCGTTGAATTATTTCCCTTTCCAACCAGTGATCCACGACTGGTTTATCAAAGGCCGTGGTGTGTGCTATCCTGTCTGTGGAAAAGTGCACATAAAATATCCCTTGCTGTTATGCGAAGAATAGTATCCTAGATGGCAGAAGCAGATTTCCTCTGTGACCAAGTGTCGATACAACCTTGCGTTTGACATCAAATAACCGCTGACTAATTTATTTTTTTATACATGTATACGAGACACTTGCGATGTAAAGTGATTCTGTGTCGCCGACTCCTGTGGGGCCTCTGCCTGGGAGACCAGGTCGACTTGATAAATCACCTTACCGTTTTACAGTAATTCTGCGATACAAAGCGTCATAGTTGACTTGCAGCATAACAGCGTGTCAACGTCGGTGGGGGAGGGAATTACAACATATTATTATAATGTAAGTGTTCAGCAATCTTTAGAGATCATTATAAACCCATAGTTCGAGCTCCGAAAATAATGTATTAAAGTAGTCCAATAGAACATGTGCCAAACTCGAGTGAAACAAATTGTGTGTATTATCTTGAATAAAATGAAACACAATACCATGGATTGTTTAAAGGCACAATACATAGTTTTAACACGAAAGTCACCGTGTTTACGCAGATAATGATATTTATAACATATTTCTTACTAATGGTGTATGTATGTATTATTAAAATTAACATTTACTTACATATTATTGCATTCAATATCAATATGTTCAAATCCAATGGTCCTTCGACTTTTGTCTAGCACGTGACAAAATAGTTTAGAGAAATGTACACAACAGTTTGTACGACAAGAACCACATAATTATGATATAAATATATTGATATTGTTAGCACGAAGATGTCAATGAAATTAATGTTATTTTTAATAGTAGAGGTAAAAATATGTTACAAATTTCATTAGCTTCGCAAGCATTCGTTTTAAAGCTATAAGCATTGTGTAGCATTGTGGCTTTCAAAACAGTTTGAAGAGGAGTGCCACCGTACATACGCATCTAATGCTATTTGTAACATATGTCTAGCTAATAGAGCATTCATTAATATTCGAAGAGTAGCCTATATGTAGCGGCAGCAGGTTTCCTCTGTGAACATAACTGGTAAATACCCCGAGATAATAGTATCTTCACAAAGGCCTCTATGGTGCAGTAGCCAATAGCCAAAAGATGTGGGTGCTTACATCCACTGAAGGTTCAAGCACCCCCACCATGGGCACGGTCCGCCATTAGAGGTCAAGACCCGATGTCAGGGCTGTGCCCATTGCGAGAAAGACACCGTTTTGTCTTTTATAGACCGACTGTTATGTGGTGGTATTCAGTTTTATATGTTCTTCAGTTAGTTACATGTAGTTACAACTTATTTACGTACCTATATCTAATTGAGATTCAAGGGCATGTTTTCTGGACACACGCAGTCCAGCCGCCTTGACCGCCTGCTTATCCAGGACAGACGTTTTCTTCAGCTGATCTTAGTTTACTTATAAAAGTATAGGCTGGTACATAGCTATTCGTGATCTGTTAAAGGCTGTTATTTAGAAGGCAAATATGGCGTACATATTATGAGGTAACGTACGTTACATACTCGCTTACCAATGGGGGTCGTCCATCGATATGGCACCGACGTCAAGCCGTAAACACTACTTACCGAAATCGCTGCAGTTGAAATAACCTGTGTAACATTCGCACTTCACAGGAATGGGCAAATCTCGATGGAAAGCATTTGCAATAAATTGGAAAGCGTTTTAATGTGCAGTAAATCTTGCGGGTGAGTTCGAGCCTGTGTTATTGGTCACTTCTACTGAAATACATCTTCATTTTTCTTCTGCCTCATTTCATCTTACATGGCTTCTGCGCGCGCACAAATCGGCTGCTATCTTTTCATTGGCTGAACACGCTGACTTTCTGTGATCTCACTAATAAAGGATATTCATTGCCATTGATCTGTCGGCTTAAATCAGGCTTTTTGTGTGTCATTGGTATACATATTATCGCATCGCCGCCAGTTACGTGGTAGACCGTCTGTTATGTGATACGGAGTTAGTTACGTGATGCACAGTAAGATAAGTGATAAACCACTGTTACGTCATAGAACATCATGCAGCAATGTGGTGAAGTGACAGTTACGTGATAAAGCGCCTGTTGCGTGATAAGCCTCCCTTAACCACGTGGTTAATCACAAGTCACGTGATAAATCACAAGTCACGTGATAAATCACCAGTCACGTGATCAATCACCAGTCAAGTGATCAATTGGCGAACCGTTAAAGAAACATTCCGTAAATTCGCCTCCAATGTAAAAGGCAGAGTCGAATGGACATTGCTACAACGTAGAGATGGCATGTACTAACGAATCACTGCTATTACATCATGCTTGCGGTTAATAGAATATGTTTAATTATTAAAATTAAACATTTATTTACATAATATTCTTGCTTAAAATATCAATATCTGTATTTCCCTATATTTTGGTCATACATAATAATTATGAGTTTTGTAACTTAATATTGTAGATAAAAATACAAGGACCACCCTAATCTAATGTCAAACGCACGGCTATATCGACACTTGGTCTCAGAGGAAACCCACTGCCGCCACATAGGCTACTCTTCTATGAATAACAGCAAGGAATCATGTATGTGCCCTTTCCCACAGACAGGAAAGCAAACACCACGACCTTTGATAGACCAGTCTTGTATCACTGGCTGAACGGGGAATTAATAATCAATATGTTCCAGTGGTGTCGTTAAACACAAACTTTATTTTTTATCTTTAATACACGTGTAGGTGTTCACACAATGACAATATAAAAAGATAAAGTTTGTTCCCGGCGTCTAGGGAATTTACAATCTCCTGAGATTAGTGATTCTTCGCAGAGTTTGTACTCCATTATTTAATAGGGTCAATCCAACACATTGCAAACTGTGAGAAAGCGTTAATTATGGGTGCCTTTTCCCGTGTGATTGACATTAATACCAATAAACGCCTCTGCTAGATCGGTGCGTCTCGTCTTCGTCGCACTAATAGGATGCAGCCATGGAGGAAAGTACAAGTACATACACATGTCTATGCCTTGAACGACTGGAGGAAGTGAAGTCAGTCAGTCAGTCGCATTGGCTTAAAGAGAATCGCTCACGTTTTTTGCGGAAAAATAGGCACCAAGTGACAAGAGGCATGGAGCTCGCTCTGAGAGGAAATAACATTGGGTTTCGGTTCGCTGCATTCAAGATAATAGCGTGACCTTAAACAGTGTAACAACTTTTCAAAATGCTATTTTTAGCGATCGATGCGTATATTGTAAACGGAGCAATTTAACG
>JAULBR010098381.1:0-11462 GCA_032355825.1 Melanodrymia aurantiaca
CCGAAAAACAGCAAGGGGTCTTTTATGTGCACTATCCCATAGACAGAATAGCACACAACACAGAATTTGATAAACCACACATGTTTCACTGGCTGGAATGGAACATAGCCCATAAAAATGTTTTGGGCTGTGGAGGATCGATCCCTCGACCCATCCCACCACAGGCGGACATTCTACGTCTGAGCTACATCCCGCTCCAAAGTGTGTAAGCTAACAGCTATAACTTATAACTTTCCAGCAAACAGTTTTTAAAATGACACAAAAAGCAGAATGTTATACACATTTTGCTGGAAACCTTTCACAAGCAAACAGACACTACACGTGTACATGTATTAAATTTGTAGATAGACAAAGAAGAAGATAATTGTAAATCTGCATGCCAGACTGCCTGTATTAATGAAAAAAGAAATGTTCTATTTTAGTATAATTATTTTAGCATCAAATCTACACAATTAAATGTAATACGATTTATTGTTTCTGTAAAGTTGGCAAAAGTCAAGTATCCATGCAAATATACAAGAAAGTTGTAACACGACATTTAGACATTTTCAATAGAGCATGCTTCAATGGATAGTCCACATGCATCTTCTACAAAATGATCCAATCAAAAGGTTTTGGACAAATTCACTGCCCAAAGAATAGATTTTCACCCAAATATACATTCTAACTGCTGTGAACAGACATAGCCAGAAACCAGAATAAGGCAAAAATGGTAGAAGATGACCTCCCTTGAAAATGTCTTTGGAAATTCATATGCTTTTCGTTGCATTCTGACGTAAAGGTATTCATTCTGTAGTTGTTAAAGAAGTCTACACGTAAAAATATTTTTAAAAACTCGGAACAATTGTTCAAAGTTTTGTTGGTTAGGATGTTAACACTGCGTAATGGAATTCATGGGATTGGCAAGTGGCCCCATCATGCTCTGTGTGAAGGAAACCTCATTACCCCGAAAACTTGTCACTGCTAAACACAATTCTGGGTGACAATAAAGAAATAAAAAAACAGAAAAAAGATATATATGACAGTAAATAGACAGTAAAATAGGAGTTACCATTTTAACTTAACACAACAAGACTGGAAGCTTTAACACGCAAGACAAATAAAACAGTTATACTATATTCATTTCAAAAACTAATCAGGCAATGCAATAACATCTACTATACTGATATACATGTACACAGTATAGGTACATTTGTATGTATACCAGTAAAAAAACAAATAGTTTCTAAGTCAATCAGTTGGTGACCAAACACAACAGCTTTGCTTCTTTCATGTCTTAGAAATAACATGCAATATCTAACAATTAATACGTCTAATTCTAGTAACTTAACATCGATGTTATTAGCATGCCTGTAGAGTTGATGTACTAAAACGCAAAATTCATCACTCTTGGGAGTTCTTTCGCAAGTCCTGAATCCTCCAACACTGTTGGCATGATTACAACATATACATGTAGCTACTATTTCTAAGCAACACAATTCTCGGTTTAGACCTAAAAAAATATATATGTTTGTTTCCACTTTTCTGACTGATCCTAATTTTATGCCACAAGCCAAAATAATTTTAATAGAAAAAAAATTATTTTCAAGGAAAAAACATATTTTAGCATTTCTTTTTTACCGAAACATTTGTTTTTAGTAAAATAAATCCCATCTACCCACGTATTTTTTTCAAGGATAAAACTGGAAACACATTAAATATTTTTAGGCCATACAAGTTTTAATCCTCACTACCATGCTATTAAAACAAAAATCTGCTAATCATTGACATATTATGTACACAATCTATTCTCAAGCTTCACAATCTATTCTCAAGCTTCACAATCCATTCTCTATCTAGGCAATCCATGTAGCTGTGCAATCCATTCTGAAGCTTCACAATCCAGTGTTTAGTCGCGCAATGCACGGTCTAGTCGCAAAATTGACTGGTAACCAACCAACCTTGGTAATTCTGGTTCGTCGACCAGTCTCAAATATCCACTTTCTGTATCGGACGCGTAGCTGATTTGTTGAACTGGGCCTTGTTGTTGGATGTCGTAACTGAACACAGACAAGTACCGCGTTAAAAACATGCCTGATCAGTACCATCGAAACCTCTCAAACATTGTGTTAAAAACAAAATAGATTGATCCCGAACGTGACAGTCATATACATGTATGGTAAACTTTATTCATTTCAGGGACAATGAAATCATATTTTTCCTATAACATCCTTCACGATTATTGAAATTTAATTTGTTATTAATGGTTGGTGTCATATCGAGAATTTTACAACATTATTACTAAAGCCTGATCTAAGAAATTGTTATGGAAGATACATGTAATATCATGGCTTTTATCACAATCAGCCAAAATATCACATAAGTTGATTTACACAGACAGACAGAAAGAATGTCACATTGAAAAAAATGTAAAATAAATTTTTTAAATTTGTTTTCCAAATTTCCAAATGTTTTATCCTGTAACAGAGTAATGAATAACAACATCTAACCAGTTAGCTAACAATACAGAGAGGAAGCCAAAAAATAAATTATTTCAGTTTTCAAGGAAATGATAAAGTTTGAGAGTTCGAACATTGTTTGTACTAATCTACATTTTCCACACATAGCTCTGCTGTCAAATCACCTTGGCGACATCTCTCTTGGTTTCTTCGCTTTCGGTGCTGCCATGGAAACAAACTTTTCCTCAACAGGTGGCGCTTCGGGCACCTTGGCCCCGGCTGGCAACGCTTGCGCTTTCGGCATTTGGCCTGGCATCGGTAACGGAGCTTCATTCGGTTTTTCAAATCTCCTTCTCGCCTCGGAAACGCTCGGAATGACATACTCCTCCTCGCCTTCTACAGTTTCCATAGCGACGGGCACCTCCGGAGCGTATGCTGGCACAGGCACCGGTTGTTGTTGTGGTGGTGCCGCTTTAGTTGGTGTTTTGACGGGAGATACAGGAATTCTTTCTTGAACCGGCGCTCTGTTAATTATCAGGAACAATCAAAATCCAATCCTTGTTAGTGTTGTAATAAACTTCCAATTTGTTTTGGAGAAAAATTTCTTTTCTACAAATACTTATCCTGGAATATGATACGCATTTTCCTAATATGCCATAAAGCAAACAAAATACAAACAAAACTGGCCAGACTGAGGCTCCCTTGGCCACTAACTACTGTAACAGGCATATCATATTCCACGACGGGTTATTTGTGAAAGGAAAAAAACAATTCTAAATAAAACACATTACATTTATATGGATATCCACGACAGACAATGTTTACGACACGAGTGCATAAATGACATTTCCAAGGTAGTAGATTAGTGACATCATGATTAGAGGCATAGGGTTTTAATAACATGAAGAAACTTTAGTCAAGCCTGAATTCTGAGGCAGCCAATCGTTAGAGAAAAACTAATTGTCGCCCAACATTGCATAAATTGAAATAAAGTGAAGTGAAAAGGATTGTTATAAGTAATTAAAAAGCATGAACATTAGAGGTACAAAGGAGTGTTTATAAAGACCCTCAATCACCGAGATTGGCACCAAATGTTTCCCCTTTGCGGCATCTGCAGACAATAGCAGTGTTAGAACTATTTGGTTACATGTTTTGGCAAAGTATATGTATGATGTTAACCCAGCAATTTTTGGCATAATATAATAATATTATGACACTTTGAAATTTCTGTTGATGTTTAGAATCATTTAATAAATGTATGCAATTATGTAGATAAACAAGAACAGTGCTTTAGCTTCTGTTAACATAAAACTGTTTTTGTATGTAACTCACTTTATTCGATCATCAAATGATCTCATTTTGAGTGCCAAAATGGTGACTGATTATCTTTAATTAATGTACACGAACAGGAAATCATGGTGATTAACAATGAAATCTCCGACCATGACCATACTAACATGCCAATTACACAAAATTAATAATAACAGCAATGACTTGGAAGCATTTGAGGGACTTAGAAATCAGTGCTGCTTCCACTAAAATCTTAGCTACATGTACTGGCAATGAGAAGTACATTAGTTATTATTCCCAAGAAGATACTTCAGAAACAAAGATTATTAATCAGCAGGTATTGGATGTCACAATCTGTTATATTGACACTCGGTCACAGATGAAACCAGCTGCTGCCCCATAAGTTACTCTTACCAAACAACAGCAAGGGATCTTGTATGTGCACCTTCCCACAGACAGGATAGAACACACCAAGGCCTTTGATCTCTACCAATCGTGAATCACTAGTTAGAATGGGAAACTACCAATCGTGAATCACTAGTTTTGGGGAAATAACCCAATGGTTCCCCTGAGGAGGATAGATCCTTCGACCCATCGAGGTGACGAGAAGTACACAAATTATTATTCCCAAGTAGAGACTTTTAAGAAACCTTCATGCAAATATTGCACAAACCTTTGACTACAAATTCCAAAATCTTCGAGTGAGAAGCTGGTGGATAGGGAGGTGTGGATGGGTGAGACAGTCAGGTATTCAAACACACGCTCCTGGGGGGTGGAGGAGGTCACCGGAGGGGTGGAGAGAAAGGAGGAAATGTCGGAAGAGCTGGAGAAAGCGGAGACAACACAGCTCAGTAGACAGGTAAACACACAAATCATCGTTTGGCTCAGGTACATTTTATAAAAGATTTATTTTTTAAATTTGACAATGTTTCAATACGGGGGTAAAATTAGAATATAATTTTCACAAATTTACAAGATTTAAACAATATTTTTTTGAAAAATGTCTCAAACTGGAGTACAAATTACAATAAAATGTTCCCTTTTATCTTGAAATATTAAAAAGTACATTCAGTAATATAGAATTAATTTAGTTTAAACTTATATTTTACTGCTGTATCTGTACGCTGAGCCAAAAACGAGAATTAAACTGCACAACATTACAAAGTGTTTATTAATTGATATCGAAACTGCACGCAGGAATGAAAAAGCTGCACAAGTACATGTACACACGATAGAGAAGAGAACACTAAACTCTAAAAATAAACGACTTTGATATTAATGTATACAGAATATGTTTCAAAATAGTTGTAAGACTGCCATGTATTCTTCTTGAATAACAAATTTGAAAAAGTTCTGTTCAGTTCAAAGCTCTGCATTGGTACATTTAAATGTAATAAAAGTATCTTGCATAAAAACAATATTATCATCAATACGTATATTAGTCGATACTATACGACTGCAATAAATAGCTATATTAGTCTACAACAGACTGAAAGATTCCATGTGTAAAATTAATTTTAGATAATTTTAGCTCTATTTCATTCGTATTAAAAATGTCGTAACTTTGGACTAGCTGTTTGATACTACATGTATCATGCATGTTTGAATAATAATATTATGTTTTGGTAATATTTTCGAGATGCAGGCCTTCAGAATTATTGTTTTTTGATAAAAATTATTCTAGGATAGCACAAATGCCTACTTTATTTCTAAAATTAACACGTGCAATTCTAACGAGACATTCTTCTACATGAATGTATGTATGGCATTCATTCACAAATCTCCTACAAACCTCTTCTTATCACAATGACAAGCCTTTCCCCAGGACTTTTTTAAAGCGCTTACATTTTCAAAATTCACCAATAATATTATAATATTTTGTAAAATTCATCAGTAAAAATTGAATCGATTGTGCATTATACATTGTACAGGGAAAAACAACTGAATTTAAGGCCCTTACAACGCCATTTTAATAAATCAAAGCACTTACAATTCCCTTAAAATAAATCAACGCGCTTACTTAAACAGGTAATGATTAAAAAACAATTCAGCCAATTTTTTTTTTTTTTTTTTATCTCCGACAAGAAGACGATGAAATATCTGATAAAAATTGTTCTATGATCGCTACTTTATTTCTAAAATCAACAACCCGTGCAGATCTAATGAAACATTCATCTACGTAAGTCATTCACAAGTCTCCTACGAACCTCTCCCTATCAAATTCCGATGGCGTTTTGATTCTAAGACTGCCTCGCTCAGTTTCAGAGGCGTAATTAATTTCCTGAACTGGTCCCCTCGCTTGTATTTCATAGTGGCTGCATAACACCAAACAACACAAGACGGTTTGACAAAATGTTATTTACATCTCACACAACACACGCAATTTAACTTGTGAAGCGAAAACAGGACATCGTGGGAAAGGGGGAAACTAGTGCAATAACAATAAAAAAGTAGGAAATAATCAATAGTAAAACATCTTGCGGGTTTTAAACCATGTTAACCATGTTTTACATGTACAATAACCATGGCGATTGACAACAAGTCTAACCCATACAACAATAAAGCAACAGAAGTTTTGTTTGTTTAACAACTCCACTGGAAAACAACAATTATTAATCAGTAGGAAATGCCCAATAATAAATAATCTTGCAGGTTTAAAACACGTTAACAACATTTTACAGCTACAATAATGAAACCACTGGAAAACATTGATTATTAATCAGTGACAATACGAGGATAAAGTTTGTTGACACCACTGGATCACATTGACAACAGGAGGTGAAAGGATAAAGTTTGTTTAGTGACACCACTGGAACACAGATAAAGTTTGTTTGTTTAGTGACACCACTGGATCACATTGACAACAGGAGGTGAAAGGATAAAGTTTGTTTGTTTAGTGACACCACTGGAAAACATCAAGTTTTAATCGGAGACAACAGGTATTTTGTTAGTGTGAACTGAGACCAATGTCGTTAGCTTAGATTTAACTCGATTCACACTCATTTGCACCTTAAAATTGTCTGATTTTTTAAATCCACTTTAACAATACAACAAAGTTCTTCAATCCTGACATTGACAATAACAGTTCTTGGGGATAATAGTATTATTGATACACAGATTTTAAACAAAACGTGGGGAGGGGAAAGGAACAGCGGTCAACATTTTGTCTTACATGTTGTCCTAACTTTCTAACATGTCACGATGGGGGAGATGGGAGGTGTGAGATGGGAGGGAGGACAAGGGTGTCAGTTATGTACACTTTCAATAATTTAAAAACATGCTAATATTTTTAGGCGATATTTGCCAAAATAAATGGGTGATAGATAATAAACATATTATTTCTATGTCTAAAATAAAATGTGTTTGACTTGTGACTCTAAAATACGAAGAGAGACGTTTGGAAAAACAGGATAACAAAAATGTCGAAAACTGGACAGTCCATTAGAAAATGTATTTTGTGAAAACAATGTATGCTGAACCCATTACAAAGCTGTAAAATGTAATTCTTGGTGTTTGAGTATTTGTTGCAAAACAAATAATTACAACAGAACGTAATTTGAGAGTCGCTCAATTGAATTGTCAAGTTCTTCATAAACTCTGTGGTATAAGAATAACGTATTGAATTATGATGTTCACGTAGTCATGCTCGACACTCCATGCTAAATGTATGTGAATCAAACCTTCGAGCGTCATCCTCGCGTACTAAACTCAGCGTTGCACTGTCGCCATTATTAACGTATGAAATCTGCTGTACTGGACCTTCCGACTGAATCTCATAATGGCTGAATAAAATAACAATTTCACGTGACAACAACCACAAACAGATCTCGTAATGGCTGAATAAAATAACAATTTCACGTGACAACAACCACAGAAATCTCTTAATGGTTGAATAAAATAACAATTTCACGTGACCACAGAAATCTCTTAATGGTTGAATAAAATAACAATTTATCGTGACAACAACCACAGAAATCTCTTAATGGTTGAATAAAATAACAATTTCTCGTGACAACAACCACAGAAATATCTTAATGGATGAATAAAATAACAATTTCACGTGACAACAATCACAGAAATCTCTTAATGGTTGAATAAAATAACAATTTCTCGTGACAACAACCACAGAAATCTCTTAATGGTTGAATAAAATAACAATTTCTCGTGACAACCACAAACTGAGATCTCATAATGGTTGAATAAAATAACAATTTCATGTGACAACAACCACAACAATCTCTTAATGGTTGAATACAATAAAAATTTGCCATGACAACAACCACAAACTGAGATCTAATAATGGTTGAATAAAATAACAATTTCATGTGACAACCATAAAATCATTCACCCAATCCATTTGCATAAGACATACCCCGTACTGACTCATGACTCACCATTTTAAACAAAGAGAAAGAAACAGATAGAACTATTTTGTCTACGACCAGTTTCTGTAGACAAAGTGTGACATCACAAAACATTCAAATAGAACCAGTTGAGAGAATTATCACATCGTGGGGCGAGGTCACGACGTTTGTAAAATTATTCATCACATTGTGGTGAACTATAAAAATATCACATCACTGTAATAAAAGATAACAAATAAAATAATTGAATGGTGAAGTTCTGTTTTTACGGCCGCAACTGTTTTCTGGTGAACTATCAAAATATGACATAATAGAATCTCGCACGTCAGTGAAATAAAAGATAACAAATAAAATAATTGAACGGTGAAGTTCTGTTTTAACGGCCGCAACTGTTTTCTGGTGAACTATCAAAATATGACATAATAGAATCTTGCACGTCAGTGAAATAAAAGATAGCAAATAAAATAATTGAACGGTGAAGTTCTGTGTTTACGGCCACAACTGTTTTCTCTCGTTTTGTGAGTTGCGATATTGGATCCACCTGAAAGAGTGAAGACATATTTTCTCAAATTGTACTTACGGAGACGTTACTCTCATCGGAATGCTGACTTTCTTCTCTGGCTCCATTTTACGAGTTGCAACTGAAAAAAGGGAGAGAGAAATATATGGAATGTTTTTTTAAATATATATTTATATCAGACCTGTCAACCTTGAACCCTCGCATGGTTTTTTAAAAGGCAGATACGAATTTGGGTATTCATAGAAAATTGTAATTTTACAGGAGAAAATTCCTCCTGTGCAGGAGGAAAGGAGGAATGATGAAAAAAACAGGAGACTCCTGTAGAAAACAGGAGGATTGACAGGTCTGATTTATATACAATAAAGACTTAAAGTCACAGCAGTTGATTTACTAAATCAACAGACAAGCTATTAACTGAAATGTTATTTTTGTTGCATAATTAGTGTTCTTGAATTATATCCTCAGTGAAAAAATTAATGTTGTACATAATCGCTATTCAAATATTAACAAGATTGAAGAGGAGAATAAATATGTTTATGGTCAAGCCAAACACACATATTATCTTAAGTAATTTTTACTGTATCATGCAACAGGTTGTTTGTTGACGGCTGCTTACAGAAAATATCAATGTAGGCTCTATGATTTGAAAATGTACGAAATCAGAATGACACAGACAAAGGGTAATGAATAGAATACCAAATTCTCAATTAGGCAATACATTTTTATTTGCACTCACGAATCAATGTTCTCCTCTTGCCAAAGACTCACGAAGGAGAACATCATTTCACTCGTGCAAGTAAAACTGTATTGCCTACATGTAGCACAAAGAACATCGTTTCACTGTACAAGTAAAACTGTATTGCCTACATATAGCACAAAGAACATCGTTTCACTCGTCCAAGTAAAACTGTATTGCCTCGTACGAAGGAGAACATCATTTCACTCGTCCAAGTAAAACTGTATTGCCTCGTACGAAGGAGAACATCGTTTCACTCGTCCAAGTAAAACTGTATTGCCTACATGTAGCACAAAGAACATCGTTTCACTCGTCCAAGTAAAACTGTATTGCCTCATACGAAGGAGAACATCATTTCACTCGTGCAAGTTAACAGTGTTGCCTCGTTGAGTATTGTGTAAAACTCACCCTGTACGAGAAGTTTGGCTCGTGTGGTTGCTGTGCCGGCCACGTTGACAGCTTGACAGGTGAACCAGGCGGAGTCAGACGGTTCAACGCGGTTCATGTTCAGAGTGCTGCGGCCGCCGTCACTTTCAATCCTACGTCAAGATAATCACACCAGTGTAGTAAATCTCAAAATTAATATCATATTTCAATTGCGAATGTTAATGTATTATAAATCCCAAACAAGTTACTTTATAAAAATACTTTTACGTACTGAACTCAAAGTGTGTTGTTGAAAACTGGTTCTCGTCATATTGTTACAAAACCGCGGGGGCCGTGGAGAATGGTAAAAAGTGGGAGCACAAGCAAACATGGAGGGGGGGGGGGGGGGTGGCTGGGGTGATCCCACATGAGAAATTAAACAAATTAAATGGTATAAAAATATATTTTGGTCCAAAAGTCTAAATCATTGGTGGGGTGGGGTGGGGTGTGGAATAAATTAATGACTTGGCGTTTAAAGTCACTTTAAGATTATTTCACCTATATTCGACTGTTAATATTAGTGATAAAATAAATTAATAAATAAATAGTTGAATGAGAATGAGTGGGGAGAGGGTGGAGAGGAAGGCAGAGAGGCAGGGGCATGGGGGATGGGTATGGGGGAGGGGCATGGTCATCGTGGCTTTCATTGTGACGAAGGTATTAAGCTGAAACTCGTTCACTCACCTGTACGGCATGTTTGGTGTGAGCATCTTGCCGTCTTTCTGCCAGCTCATCATCGGTGTCGGCACACCCGTGGCTTGGCACGACAGTTTGACGGGGTTACCTTCCTTGACGGTGAAGTTCTGCATCCGCTCAATGAAACGAGGAATCTGGATGTCTTCTCGTTCTGTGTGATAACAAAATGACAAATTCTAATATACTATTGCCATACAAAAGGAATCTGGATATCTTCTCGCTCTGTGTGATATAACAAAACGACAAATTCTAATATTTTATTGCCAAACAAGCATTACATTATTATCGACATGTTCAACTATGAACTGAGATTTGATGATATAGTCCAGTCAACATATTAGAAAAAATTACCAAACTGCAACAGAAACTATCTCAAGTTCTCAACAGTTTTTAAATGCTAAAGCATCTCTGGTAACCATATTAAAAATCTAGAAAAATATCCGGAATGGAAAAGGGCAAAATTCAAGATGGTAAAGTAAAGTTTGTTTTATTTAACGACGCCACTAGATCCTTGTCGTTCATCTGCCTAGGACGTTTTGGTGATCTGCCGAAGCCTAGGTGACTGTTTGGTTGAGACCAACACTGTATGTGGTTCTGCAAAAACAGAATCTGAATCCAACAAACAACAACTCACCCAAAACGTTTAGATTGACGGTGAAGTTGTCCTCGCCGGCCTTGTTGCGGGCGATGCACGTGTACGAGCCTGCATCGTTGCGTGACACGGCGATGAAGAGCAGGGAGTGGATGCCGTCCTCGTTGACGACGATCTTGTGCGTGTCGTCGTTGTGGATCTGGATGCCGTTGCGGAACCACAGCATGTCGGGTTGCGGTCGCCCGGACACGAGGCAGTCGAAACGGACCGTCTGTCGCTCCTGGGCCTGCTGGTCCTGTGGAAGTTTCTTGAAAGACGGGCGCGTGCAGGTCTCGAAGATCCCGCCTTGGTCTTCTGGGCCGGTGCGCTCTTTCTCCGAATCCCTGCAGAATACAAATAC
>JAULBR010098392.1:0-11460 GCA_032355825.1 Melanodrymia aurantiaca
CTACCTTCTTTTCTATAACAAGAGCCTCTACATTTGTATACTAGCCTACACTGTGTACATTTTCCTTTACATAAAAGCTGAAATATGAATATAATTCATTTGGGCTATCAAAAGCGAGTTTGGGCCACTGAGTTTTTTTCAAAATGAACATTTTAGTGGCCCAAATTCTTTTTTTTGGGCCACCATACGTTTCGGATGAGTTTCGAGCCCTGTTACCTAACAGCCATCAGTGAGGAAGCCACATTTAATTGATTACACTACAGTAAGAGTTGTACGACCGTGTTATCCGGGCCGGAATTGAGCGGTTAGTGTTCTTAGTAGAGAACTCGCGTGCCTAACACCAGGCACACGCCAGCCAGCCCGTCAGCCAGCCAGTCTATTGTGGACGCACATGAATGCTTTCCCTGTTCCGACCATTGTGTCCCACCCGGAGTTTGTAAGCACCTGCTCTAGAGGTTGGTTAGACATCCAAGTGGTGGCCCATACAACCGGTTTGATGCTGGCAATAAAACAAGCACACCACATACACACACAAGCTGCTGACTTGTGATAAATTATTCACACAATGGGATTTCCTTTCACCTGTTGATGCCCGAGCAGAAAGTCTTTTGTATTTGGCACATATCTGATGAAATATGCATCACTCACTCGGGCTCTTCCAGGCAGGGTTTACTGCACTACAGGCGTAGTTAGTGTATCATGGTGGCAAACAAATCAAACTTTTCGTTCGTGCGGTAACAGTTTTCAGTAGGTTTTAAAAATAAAGTTGTTATAGTTTAATGACATGATTGATTGATTACATCAGAAGAAACCCACTGTCGCCACATGTTGTCTATACTTTTCGATTAAGCTCAAAATGAAAGTGTTTTTTTAATGTTTCATAATATAACAAAAGAAGGTTGGTAGGTCAGGTGTTTCTTTTTTGCCTTTCTAACTGTTCTTTTTTTTTTGTATTCTAACATTAGAAAACATTAAAAAATCTATATCCAAAAAAAAGGTTTTATAGATAAAAGTTTTTTTTTTAAGCAGAGTTAAAAAAAAAAAATTTGGCTTATTAGCAAGCGATTTTTGATATGCATTTTCTCACAAGAAAGGACAGCACAGATCAGAGAATACATGTATATAGTTAATTTTGATAGATCACATGTCTATAAGACTGACTTACAGGTTGCTCAAATTTTAGCAGTTCATCTGGAGTACAATGTAGTTTACGGCAAGTGTGGTTATGTCAAACCATCATTTTCTATGATTCATGCAGATATGTGTTCGGATAATAAGAAAATTATTACACCCAGGAGAATTCCGTATTGATTTTATCAAATTCATATCAGGATTGGTGTATCGTTAGACAATAATAAAGCTATATATTGACATGCATCTCGTAAAATCAGCACGCACTTTCTTACAAGTATATGTACACTCTATAAATAGCCTAACACATATATACCGTATACATGTAGTTCCGACACAACACATTGTAGTGCTAAAAACACATAAAAATCAAAATAATGTTTTCCATTAAACATACATGTAGTTTTTAAGCACAATTTGTCAGTACTGTTGCTAATATCGCAAAGAAAAAAATTAATACTTTCAGCTTGACAAATAGCAGGAAGCAAATATTTCAATTTGATGAAAAGAAACCTCTTTGTGAACGTGACTGTTGAATAAATCATTTCTGATCAATATACACTAGATTTGTTTTTGTGACAAACCGCATTGAAAAGCCCAAACCATCTGGATTATAAAATGGTGTTGTTGAAAAAACAAATCTTTTGAATAAACCATTAGCGCGGTTTGAAGAAAGCAAATTACGCTGAGCAAAAGGTCACTTTAACGGTAAGGTTGGTGCACGCGCTTTAATGGTAAAGAAGCTTTTATGTTTGGTGACACAAACAACGTCGTACAACATCATTCTTTCTTTTTTTTTAATCACCGTAATGTCATCTTTCAATAAATGACTAATGGATGGCCGAATCAATAGTTGTCAAAACAAGCCAGGCTACCATCACTCATGTTGCCTTCCTGCCCGTAAACGCCATACACGTAATATATACATAACATTATTAACAACTACAGTTCTCCTTCCATACACAGAGAACTCTCCATCTTAGCTCGCTCAAAACGAATTAATATTTATTGCTACTATTTCCATTTCGAATCAAAATTGTTTGAGATTATGAATAAGATTATTTGAGATTGTTTGAGATTATGAATAAGATTATCTAGATAATCATTTTTGCTTTAATATTGTTATTTCTACCAAGGCAAGTATGTCTGTTTGTGCATGGTGGCAAAATTGTCCGAAGGATCATTTCGTTTGTGCATTTCTTGCGCAAGTCAAATTTTTCATTTACACGTCACTCATAAAACTCTAAAATTTTTCATTCACAGCAAACAAATATTTTTTAACGAGACGATTATTTAAAAATATAGTCCATGTTAATAGGAAAAAGCTATAGATATAAACAAACTACTATAATAAAAGTAAAATATTCAATACTGATGAACTAATTTAGTACCTTAATTATAAAGAATTGTGAGTTGATTTCAGTGGCAACACATGACTGACTGTACATGTTCATTTGTTCATTTGTTCATTTGTTCATTTGTTCATTTGCTGACCTATTTATTGTAATTAAATCTCCTTCAGTTTAAAAATGTATCAATAAATAATAACGCATTACTGTAGTAATTACTATGCTAAATGTGTCAGATAATTTTATTCAGCTAACTTAATATATTGCAATTATTCATACAACATATTTTGTAATGGATCTTACAGAATTAAAAGGGCTTTGAACATTTTCTTCTCTAAAATTCGCTTCTACCAAGTGAGCAGCACAAAGCGCCCACAAGATATTCTCCACATGTCCCTTTAAGTTGAGGGAGCGGGACGTAGCTCATAGGTAGAATGTCCGCCTGTGGCGGGATGGGTCGAGAGATCGTTCAATCCTCCACAGCGCAAAACATTTTTTGGGCTATTTTCTGTTCCAGTCAGTGATCCACGACTGGTTTATCAAATTCCATGATGTGTGCTATCCTGTCTATGGGAAAGTGCACATAAAAGACCCCTTGCTGTCTTTCGTGGAAGAGTAGCCTAAGTGGTGGCAGCGGGTTACCTCTGAGACCATGTGTCAATATAATCATGCGTCTGACGGCCAATAATCGCTGATTTATAATCGATGTGTTTCTAGTGGCGTCGTTAAATAAAACAAACTTTACTTTTACTTTAAGTTGAATATCTACTACAGTGTTTGACAGTACACACCACAAATGCAACTAAACTAACTGATCGGTTATGCAAATTGGTACAGTAGGTTTGAATTCCACTTGTGCACATAAGTATTTTTTTCCTTTGATATTTTCTGGCTTGTGTGGTAACAACTTCAAAAGATAAAGATTGTTTGTTTTACAACACCACTGGAACACATTGATTCTAATTAATCAGTGGTTATTGGATGTCAAATGCACAGTTATATCAACACTTGAGCAGAGGAAACCCGCTGCCACCACATAGGCTACTCTTCTTCAAACAACAGCAAGAGATCTTTTAGGTCCACGTTTCCAGAGAGGATAGTAGACACTGCAGCCTTTCATAAACCAGTCACGGATCACTGGTTTCCTGCGATTGAAATGAGCTTTCTCAGATTACAATGTGATAGCAATCTTGCATTGATAAAAGTTTATTTGCTATGCATCATAGTAATACACATGTACATCTGTGATATACGTTGAAACCAGATGGCAGATATATCACAACACAGCTGTCCTGAATGAATTTATCGCATCATGGACCATGCATCATGATACTACACTACCTCGCTGTATTGCTTCAGCTGTCATCTATATTCCTACTACATGTAACTGTAGCTGAAAAACCATCTCGGGTTCACAACATACGTGTATACAGTCAAACCTGCTTGAGCGGCCACCTGTATTAAGCAGCCACTTGTCTTAAAGAGTCACCATAACATTCTCCCAAATCATCAATTGTAGTGTATTATGACCTGTATTAAGCAGCTACCTGTCTTAAGAGGCCACTCTTTGTTACTCCCTTAGGTGACCGCTTAAGACACATTTGACTGTACAAGGTTAGATGTTCTTTATAATTATGTACATTTCTCCAATATAATTATATTAAATACAACTTGCATTACTGCATAATTGTTTAAATATTATTTTCAATTGTTCTATATTTCACAATACAAAGCAACAAAATTAACATTTATTTTGTCAGAAATGATTATACAAAACATAAATACTGGTCTATCTATCAATAAATAAATAAGTTTTATATATTCATTAATTAGCAATTATTAAAGATGAGTCAAAGGATCATTCCTTCTCAGTGGACCCGTTGGGATATATCTCTAACTGGTCCATCGAAGGCCTTGGGATGCGTTATCCTGCCTGTAGAAAAGTGCATAGACTATATAGTGGCATCAGGTTTCCTCTGTGACTAAGTGTCTATAATTATAAATGATTCAAATTTACTTAAAAGTTAACCCAGAACTTACCCAGTAGGTAGCCAAATTAGCGAATGGGTAATAATTTTTTTTACAAAATTTGGCTAAAATTGTTAGGAATTGGCTAACAATATTTTGTCTAAAATATCCTTCTCTAAAACATTTTACGAAAAATACAACAATTTTTGGAAAACTGGCTAAAAGACAAATCTTGTTCATAGTGAGTCCTGTAACCTAACAGTAACTTTCCTGCTATCTGTAAAAACCAATAAAAAAACTGTAAAATCCTACAGCAGCTCACAGACTCAGTCTGAATAACTATAACAACTGCCATCACTGATGGAAAACATAAAACACAAAGAAACGAAAAAGGGTCTCCTTTCAATTTCTCCCAAAAACTCTTGGATGAGAAACTGTTCAAACAAACATGTTGCAGTTTTAAATGAGCGGCAGTGCGTAATGCATCATTTTTTAGCTGGGATTATCTCTTTGGTCTTCTTTCTTGTTAGTTGTACGACATGTTACATAATAACTTCTTGTTATTTGATGTCCTTTCAACCTTTACTCAAATTGTCTCCCTTGTTACAGTCACTCGATGTTTTCTCGCAGTTGTCCTCCGATTCCTCGTCACTTTCTTCATCATCATCGTTTTCATCCGTCTTTCCTGAAACAATTCATTGTAACACAAACAATTAATTGTAACAGAAACAAAAGTGAAAATCACTATTAGTGATAAATGGCTCACGTTGAAACAGCTCTTACAACAAGTTGTTTGATAAAAGTTTGCTTAACGACACCACTGGAACATAATGATCATTAATCAGCGGTTATTGGATGTCAAACGCATGGTTATATTGACACTTAGTCATAGAGTAAACCCTCTGTCGCCAAATAGGCTACTCTTTTAATAGCAGCAAGGGAGCTTTTATGTGCACTTACCCAGACAGGATAGCACACTCCACAGCCTTTGATAGACCAGTCGTGGATCACTGGTTGGGATGGGAAATAACCCAATGGGTCCCCTTGAAGTTTTCTACTAATGACTATAAAAGCAGTCCATTTTTAATCATTTGTAACATTTGGCATTCAGATTAAAAAATTACTTATAACCAAACATACAGGACGGTAGATGTATTTGTGTTTTAATTTAAGTTTAAATTACTTAAAGGTTTTAGATGATTAAAATCCAATACTTCTACTTTAAATGCTAAGTTGAGAAAAACATACCCTTTGATGAAATGTCTTTCTTTGACATCTTTGCTTTCATTTTTGCCTTTTGCTTCAGTCTAAACAAATAAAATACAGTAAATTATGAAATATTGGCAGTTTTAAAATTGAGTAAAGACCACTTACTTGTGTATCATTCATAAACATGCAGTCTCTTTATAGTTTCATATAAATCTAAACGACTAAACAGTGACATGGTCAAATGCATATATCTGCACAAGGAAGAGTCAAAGGGACATTCTGACAAAGAGTGAACACTTCATTTCAGCTACCAAAGGCAGTAGTCAAAAGGACATTTATAAATGTCTTAATGGACTCCACATATCTATTAAGTAGTCAAACCAACATAAATGTCTTGACCGACTCCATCAGAGGTTTTCCTAGAGCCATAATGCGTAGTGGGAACCTACCCCTCACCTGTTTAACTAATCGCTTTGATTTATTTTAAGAGAATTGTAAGCGCTTTGATTTTTTGTGTAAGGTCCTTTAAATTCAGTTGTCTATCAAATTTGTACTCATGAATTTGACATAACATGATAATATTGCTGAATTTTGAAATTGTAAGTGTATGAAAAACAATCCTGGGGAAAGGCCTGCTGCATATATCCATTATATCAAATAAGACTGAAAGTGGAACAAACCTTTTTTGTCTCTTCTTTGCTGTTCTCTCCTCCGCCTCCTTCTTATTGGCTTCTAGTTTATTTTGAAATGCTTTGTCTTGATCGTCCTACAAGAGAAACAAACGACAGAGTTATTAGTCATTTAACTTCACTAACAACCAATTATATTTACACAATGGTTAATAATAGTTGCTGTAAAATGGGTATTATTAGCGAATTTGTAATTTTCGCGTTTGTCATTTAACAATAGAAATTACAATCGTGCGAATAATTTAATAACAATGATAACCAATGAAATGACAACAATGGTGTTCTATGAATGACATCAAGGTGCCTTATAATACATGTATATCAAAATATGATTAAAAAAATAATACTTTTGCATATTTTTCATTACAGAATTTCTGCCTGGCATATTCCCTGCGTCGGACACCTCGATACACGTGGAAATCACCACTTCCAGCTCCTGCACTTGATCCTGTCAACAATATATAACACAATCAGACAAAGCATTCAAAACAATGATATAAAATATGATTTAAATTGTATTTTGAAAAAACACAAAATATTATACAAACTCAAGAAATCATACAAGAAATAAAAAGTATGTTCTATAATGTCCAAATAAACCGGTCTATGCTTAGTCTAACAAATGAATTTGTTTACTTGTTATTACCAGTAAGATGTTTAATACAGTGCTCAATATTATACCAAGCAAAGGATTGTCTTGCAACAGAAATCAACTCTACAAAACGCATTATCACCAAATATTGTAAAGCGAGGTAACTAAACAAGTGCAGTATTTTACTTCCACGTTCTTTTTCTCGCTACTGCGCAGCTGTGAACGTTGACATGTCAAAAAATAAATTCCTGACAAGCAGACGATTACATTGATGATAAAAAAATGCGAGAAAAAAAAGGTAAGATTTAATTCTATACACTTTACAAAATGTCGTTATAGACGAAACACTCGGATGCCTGACGTTTCGCCCCATTGCCAGTTCGCCCCAATGCATAGTCAGTTCGCCCCCAATTAATAGTCAGTTCGCCCCCAATTAATAGTCAGTTCGCCCCCATGACTAGTCAGTTCGCCCCCAACGAATAGTCTTAAGAAATTAACTTACCTTTCATGTTTGTGTTTATTTCTATTTTTCAGCCATCGATATATGTTCTAATACACCTGTTAATGCTGTGTCTGAATAATTTTACGTTAGTTTGTAGTTTAGTGTGAATTGAATTATTATTTAATGTGTTGAAATGTACATGTACTTTGATTTGACATATAATAAAAAATGTTGTTTAAATTACAGTCTTGTTATTTATATTACTACAGAAAACAGTACCAAGATAGACACATAAATGTATTGCATATCACGAAATAAGAGGCTGGTCACGGTCATTGTCCGATACAAACTTGTCACCGTGTCATATTAAATGAATGTGATACGATTGGTACGAGATTTCTCGATATATATACGATCTTGGAGCTCGCGTTGTAGTAGGATTTCATAGTCTTGATTATACGGGAACTCACATTGCAAAAAATAACATCACGCTATTAGTAATCGACCGTTTAGAGGTAGAATGTCTGCCTGTGGATCGTCTATATTTCGTTTAACGTAGAGAAAAAAGGTAATCATTTTTGAAAATATTTTGTGTGCAAATAATCGATTTTTTGTTAACCTAACGTTATATAACTTGCACACAAATAGGATTTTTTTTTCAAAAATGTTTACTTTTTTTTCTACGTTAAACGAAACCCGGGGGCGAACTGGTTCCGCATGTGGGGGCGAACTGACATAGTTCTTGGGGGCGAACAGGTAATGCCTTTGGGGGCGAACTGACATAATTCATGGGGGCGAACGGGTATGGGGCGAACTGACTGGTGCGAACTGGCGATGGGGCGAAACGTCTGGTACCCCAATTAAACAATGTGTTCTATTGGTGTCATTAAACAAAGTCATCTTTCCATCCTTTATTACGTCAATAAAAATAGTTTTGTATATGCACTGACAATTTGTCATTATACTTTGTAAACATGACCTATTAGCCAAAACAAAAAAGCACAAAGAGAACCTGTTCACTATTTAGCACTAATATGACAAGTTGAACTACAGTGAAATGACCTACATTGTAATAACAGACAAAACTTCCAAAATAATTGATTGATACCAGAAAATAGATTGAATAAGTTATGTATTTGGAAACAAATTTTAAATCTTAAAATAACTTCTGTCTGGAAATGCTGCCAATACTTACATTATTACAATGAAATGACTGAACACCATTCAAAATGACTTTCTTAGGCAGTTCCGAAATAGGAAACTGAAAAACAAAAAAAGAGTTTAAATATTATAATATTACATTTCTTACATACCTGTGCATGATATTGCTATATAACAAATCAATAAATAAGTGGTTATTTTCAAGGTCACTTGGGTCATCCAGTGTCGCTGCCTCATTAGTATTCTCAGATGGATTTTCAAAGTGTAGCGATTGGCTGTTCCGCAAAGATGTCCCATTATGTAAATTGCATGGCAATGCTCGCAGTCGGTGAAAATCAGGTCACGTCTTGAGCCAGTTATTAGTACATGTAGTTGAAAACAGTGTTGTTTTGAGAATGTCTTTAGGGTACGGTATATAGTCCATGAGCCAGACCGAATCTGAGTACCAAATTGGTGAACAGATCAAACATGGATTTTCAGTTACTCTGATATCTGAAGTGTCCGAAATCACTTGATGGACATTCTGAATTGGTAGCTTAATACTATTTTGGCAGCCATCTTTAAAGATGGCCGACATGTTTTTGCCAAAATACCCCAAATCGGCAAAATGACTACAACTAATTAACAAAAAGACCTATGAACATGCAAGTGGGATTATTTTGATCAGATTACAATTCTGCATGAACTGATATATAGTTGTAATATTTATTTTATAAACTCTTTATCAAAATCAAGGAAATATGACGCAAAAATGGCGTTTTTTTCATTTTTTTCACGATGCATCTTCCAAAGTTTTTTACTATTATAAATCAAAGCATCTTCAGGCCAATTTTCTTAATAGGTCATCTAGAGTAGTTTATGAGGCATCCATAAAATGGTTAACATCAAGTTCTTAGGACATTTTGTAACAATGACGACAAGTTTATATTTCCATGTATCCGATTGCAATAAAATCCCCAAAATCGGCAAAATTACCACAACTAATTAACAAAAAAACCTATGGACATAAAATTTGGTTTATTTTGATCAGAGTACAATTCTGCATTAGCTGATATATAGTTTTTAATATTTAATTTATAGTTTTTATCGAAATCAAGGAAATATAAGGCAAAAAGGCGTTTTTTTCATATTTTTCGTCGTGCATCTTCCAAAGTTTTTTACGAGTTTAAATCAAAGCATCTTCAGGCCAATTTTCTTAATGGGCCATCTAAAGTGCTTTATAAGGTATCCATAAAACGATTAACATCAAGTTCTTTAGACATTTTGTAGCAATGAAGACAAGTTTTATTTTCATGTGTCCGATTGCAATTTTCTATCTTTTTCTGGTGGAAGCATTATCTAACCACAGAAAAGCTGGTATAGCACATCGTATAAAGCATTAAAACATATGCAGTTAGACTCATAGTAATCAGAATATGATTCTGCATCTGTTCATATTTTATTCTACATTGTTAGTTATTATAATTTGTGCCAGAATCTAATAAAGAAACGACAAAATGTACTGTTTTTACTACATTTTAGTCCTCATCACTATTATTATCATAATTTGTGTATTGAATTTATACTCGTCATCCTCTCGTATGTTTAGAGCCTTGTGCAGCTGGAAGGCTGGCATACAAGATAAACCATTCTGGATGCAGGTGTAACTAACTTCGTTGGCCACGGTACACACTTGCATGACCCTAAAGAACGAGAACGAACAAGGAGGCAGTTGACGACATGACATATCAGCCTTTGGAATGAAACATTTCATACTGTAGGGGACAATATACTTCTGTGATATTTGTGTTAAGATAGTGCATGATGCAAGTAAATGCCTTAATGGTATGAAACATTTCACCAGAGACACACCACTACTGTCCAGCATCACGTTTATGGTTTATATTTCCCCTGACCAGTGAAGAAACTGACTGAATCATAGCCTGTCCATGTACGAAGACAGTTTAACACATCTTTACAAGTATTGTAGCCAGTCTTGAGAAGTCAACATGTCTGATGTTATTGTTTTTCCTGATTGGATTCTTGTACCTATTTGTGAATGCAGTCCAAGACAGATTACAAATACATCAGTATCCTCTGAAATTATCATTAATCTATGATCCATGGTCGGGTATAGGCTTTCTCGTGTGTTAGATTCGAGTTCAGCAACCGCAGTCACATTATCTAAAAGTTACTACTCTCTCTTTGTTGCCACTTTCAGCCAGGAACCTGATAAGCGTATTAAACTGTCTGTACTTAGCAACAGCCTATTCCTGTTTCTATTCTGTACCATGGTGTTGCCTGGTTGAAAATAATACCATCTTTAAAACAATGATGCCCTCGTTAGTAGCATTTATCGGTTGCTTGTTATACAAGTACAAAACCCACATCGATTCGTCCTCTTCCTTGGCCATTGTTAAGAATTTGTTTTAGAACACGACTAGAAAGTTAACTAAAAGTATGGGTTTCACCATGAACCATGTGCACTATGCCAGTGGCATCCAATACCAATGCCATAGGACCAGAGGTCAACTCAACATTACCTAGTCCTGGACTTGTTTCCATGGTCTTAGGGTAATGGTAGTGGATGCCATGGGGATATTGCACATACATGGACACGATATGATTCTTTTGCTGGTCAGGGGATAATAATTGTCATAAACCTGATCTGAAAAAGTCAGCAATTCAGAGAGGCAGGCCTTTATGATGCTTGGACAGGAATGGTCTCTGATGAACTGTTTGGGCATTCACGTGCGGCATGTAGTATCTTAATACAAATACCACAGAAGTAAATGCTCTCCTGTATCAAATGTTTTATTCCAAAAAGGATGATTTATCATCTGGCCAATTACTTCCTTGCTTCTACAACATAACAACCAATTATTAGTCAGCTATCTGAAAACGAACTTTCCAGAATCCACCTGATATATCTGGATCAAC
>JAULBR010098403.1:0-11460 GCA_032355825.1 Melanodrymia aurantiaca
AATTTCATGTCGCATTTTAGTCTGACCACCCTTACTCGCATACATTTAGTGACGCGTTAATTTCATGATCTACAGTATGCAATAAACCAGGATCATTCCAGACAATTATGGCCCATATATTTCATACAATTTACCTGACGAGAGTTAAATCCCTGTGTAGGCATATTCTGTCCTAAATACTAGTTAATTGGTGTATTTGTGGATGTTCAAAATTATCTATACCTGTGAAGTATATGGGATGTCTGACATTTTAATCAAAGTTGAACATTATCCAATAAACCGTAATAAAAGTACCGGTACCATAACTGTCCTGACAATAAATAAACTTCCAGTTCTAAACAACATGGTAGTCAATCTGTAAGCAAAGACGATTTTCTATAGTTGAGAACTGCATTCTGTGAGTCTCACTTGGAGCACATTATAATTCGGCACAACGTTTGAAATCGACAATTCTGTTTCTTGATTGATATGAGGGCTGTTCCACAACTGTGGTGGGAGACCACAATATATGTCATAACAGAGTATCTTCCCTTTAGTACAATGAAGTTTCGTTTTAAACGAATAATAAACCCTTCTATTGCAATCAGAACATTCCGTGTCTATTTATGAGTCTGTTAATTGGTAGCCGTCAGTACCAATGGTGAATTCTGTAATCTTCCATTTCCAAGTTTAACTTTGTGTTCGGTACGTATCTTGTAGCTTGTTTACCGAGGTAGCCCAATGTGACACTGACATGTCTCATGAATGCGGATGGATGATGATGGATCATTCAAATCATTCAATAATTGGTAGTTCTAGTCCACCAACAGTAGACGTGTGGATATGACCCGCTATGGTAGTTCATCAACGATAAACGGGTCATACCCAGACGTCTACTGTTAGTGGATTAGATCATTGGTTGTGCAGAAAAATAATGTCTCGTACATAAATTCTGCCATACGATAAACGTAGAATGATCGCTATCCGACTGGTTCGTCATAATACATATTATCATTATCATGTGTAGTAAAGCAAGCAGTCATTGATTTAGTTGATCAACGATAAACGTATAGATGTTCGATGTCTTGTTATGCATCTACTGTTGCCAACAGTGTTGGTGGACTATCATTGCTTTAGTCCGAGACTACTCTGACTGACAAGACAAGAGTCTAGATGGACATTGTGTTGGATCGACGACTCGTGGACTCTAAGCAGATAAGAATAGATAAGTACACTTTGATCTGAGCAAAAGGCTGAGAAGCGATAGTGATTGCAGTAAACAAGAACTTGTATACATCTGTGACATCCAAATGTTTACTGACTAATTAGATTATGACTGCCTGACCTCAGCAGATCCATTGGGTTTTTCCAGTACTTAGTCCATGACTTGTATATCAATTGCTGTGGTATGTGTTATCCGATCTGGGAAAAGAACATATAAAAGAACTCTTACTGCTAATTGGTAAGTATAACCTATGTGGTGGCAGCAGTTTGCTTCTGAGACCATGTATCTACATAACTGTGTGTTTGACCTTTCAATATGCTCCAGTGGTATCCTTAATCAATCCAACTTTGCTTTGTTTAGAATGAGAATGTATAGGATACTATTAGTGTATCTAGAATTAGAATGCTTGCCAAGTTACATTTATGATATTTATCATATTAAAGACTCGGTCACATAATATAATGACATTTTGAAATTTTTTGGTTTTTAATTGTATACCATAATAAATGTATGCAATTATGTACCGGTAGATAAGAAAAGACAGTGTCTTTTCTTCTGTTGATATGTAAATGAATTTGCAAATGAATATATTATATGCATACTACATAGAGTACATATGGTGCTATATGCACACTACACCCGGACCGTTGTTTCATGATCACACTTTTCATACCAAAAATGGATATTCTTTTTAATGTTTTGTTTCAGGTTGTGAAGTCATAATGAAGAAGACTTTGCATTTAATCAACCAGTGTTTTTGCTGCATTCAGAGGAATATGCATAGTACTTCAAAAATACTCAAACCAAACGAGGTGTATGGTCTAAGAAAGAGCCTGTTTTCAAATGTATTAACAGACATCACTATACAACGAAATACCACAGTGTACAGAAGTTCTAATTCAAGGGCATTAAAACTATCTGCAGTCACATGTAGCCGGTTTGGTGTTGGTGGTGACGATCATGATCATGACAGGGACCAACACAATGATGACAGGAATAAAGTAAAGACGTCTGACTCAGGCTGGGTTAGTAGATTCAAACCTCTTGAATATCCTTTCTTTACATGTAGGCCATCTTCGCTATCTTTTCCCCCACTTCCTACATTTACATTTTAATATACATCATGTATTAAGGGTATTGTTATTAAAGAGCCTAAGTATTGAAAATCGCTATATGTTGTTCGTTTGGTGTGTACCGTATTATTAATGCAATGTATATGAAGAACCACCATTTGTTTTCGAAACCGGCTGCCGGTTCTATTTGTATTCGCAATTTTACAGGAGTAAATAAATCTTATTTGATTGGTGTAAATTAATTTTCATCAGACAGGGTAATAAATATATTTTTGTTTACCACGATTAGTTTATTTTAAGTTCCAATTCTCTCTGTTTCAGAATGTCCGTCTGGCAAATGAAAATGGTAGGTATGAAAAGTTAGTCTTTTCAAAACTTGAGAACAAAAAGAAAATATTACTATTTGTGCCTACTTCTACTGTTACTAATAGCATTTTATTAATCTCAAATGTAACAAATGTACTTTAATTTCACAAGAGCTATAACGATTTAAATTATTTTTAGTTTTTAAAAGATTATAATGTTAACAGTCGCATGTAAAAACCAAAAACAAAAGTGTGAACAGAAAATTTTTAATTTACCTTTTTATTAATGCGATGTTTTATCAATTATGCAGGTTACTTGTCGTGGTGTCGGAACACGTACCTGGCAACAGTAGTGGGCGTTGGTATGCAAGCTGAAGGAATGACTGCCATGTCTCAACATGCAGCAGATGGTTAGTAAATATTCTTTTAGGTTCCGGTATTTGGTTTGATTAATTTGTTTGCTTCCTGTCTATTTCTAATTAATGGAGCTCAGTACTTGAACATCTATGTGAGGTCAAAGGATCGATCCTGGCCAGTGGATCCATTAAGTTTTTCCCGTTCTAACCAATGGTCTACGACTGGTCAATGAAAGGTTACCCTGTGGGAAAAATTCACATAAAAGTTCCCTTGATGTTAATTGGTAGAAGTAGCCCATGTGGTATTGACAATAGTGGGATTCTTCGGAGAAATAACTATAATATATTAGTTTTAATATTTATTTTGTTAGATGTAAATTTATGAAGTTTTATAAAAATACAGAAAGGTATGAATTAAATTGATTATGGCATAGCCAGGCGATATGAATAATCTACACAGTTGAGCCAAAAAATTGCATTATTTACTTTCAGGTGCTTTTCTTATTGCTGGGTTCAACTTGATTTGGGGAACCGGATCGTTCATTACAAACATCATCGTGCTAAGACGGCATATGCAGATGTCGGCGCCGACAGCATTGTTTCAAGCAGCGGGGGCTCTTCTTCACTGCTTCCTGTGGGTGGTCGTCGTTACAATGTACATAGGTTTCAGTGACGAAGACCAGGAAGCCGTCATTACAAAGGACAGCTGACAAAGACCTCACAAACATGTTCCTTCCCTTTGTTGATGCAAATTTGATTGTTTGGGCTCAACATTAACTATTAAACGTCAAATAAAAGAATGTGTGGTTTCGATTACATAAGCTAAAACAAATAGGGTAGGCAAGCTAAAATAAATTTTGTGTGGGGGTGGGGGGGTTTCAAATGTTTAGGGTAAGTAGGTAGGCCCATTTATGAATTGTTTTTTCATGTACATGTATCTACACACTATAGATAAGACTATTTCCCGGAAAATACCACTTTCAGTTTCAGTATTTTCACTAATTTTAGCTTAAAAATATCAAACTGAACACAGTTCAAAAGAGAAAAATATGCATTTGGTGATATGGATTTACTCGGTCAGTTAAACATTGTTCTCTTAAAAACATAGGATGGCAGTTTTTCTAGGTTCTCTCGGATAACCGGAATCACACATATTATTTTGTTTGGCCTAACCTACATTTACTATATCGGGCATTGTATAGAGGATATTATAAACAGAAATCACTGAAAATTCATGATATAATTTGTTTTGAATTAAAGTGTTACTAAGTTTGTTTAAACAGTAAACTATTATTAATGTTTAGTCGGTCTGTTTTTAACCTATTTTTAAAAACTGGTCCCTAGGTTTTCTGATGAATGTTAATAGTTTATAAACAACAATTTTGTGAACATTTTGAAGAATAGGGTGGCCATTTTGGAATTTGGATACCCCCAAATTAACACGTAAGAAAAATATATTCCACGTTTGGTTACCCGGCATAATCTCATTACGACCTTCGAGTTGCAAAATATCTAGGTCAATCAGAGTTATTTCAAATCAGCTTACAATACACCAGGAATTCATAATCAACTCGGCTGTCATTAAAGTTTTTTCCATTGTGAATCTAGCAGTTAAAAAAGTCTTGGCCATCCATACACTGTGGACCACATCTTAAATTGCAGACTAGTTACAAAACAAGCAACTCTTCCAAGAAACTAATGTCCCAAGTATCCTTTAAATTTGGATTTGTTTGTACTGCACAAACCAATGTGGGAACAAAATTACCTGAAACATTTTACTTCGACCAATTTCAATCGGTACGACATTAAGCATAACAATGATTTTCCACTAAGTGAGCCGTTATTGAGTTTTACTTTCAGTAACCGTTTTAGGTACGTAATATGCTTTCTCTTTGAAACACATCAAAAGACAACATTGATCCCCAAATATATTTTTGGATTTCTCAAAGCTCTGGCTCATTTAGTGGAGAATGAAGCATAATAGTACGTAAATTGTTGCTAAAAAAAGAACTAAAAATCACATAACATTCTATTTTATTAAACATGTATAAAGTGTAAACATTTCACAGACATTCAGTTTTTTTTTACATAATGTGGTTACAGATACAAAGTTCAATGCAGCATTGTAGATGTTCACTTTAAACCAGGGGCAGTGGAACAAGGGATGCTGCAGACATTTTTTCTTTTTTCTTTTTTTTACCAAAATATAATTTTAAAACTTTTGCACCCAACCCCCCACATTTTACCATGATTCGTGGCCACTGTGAGCAGCTAGTTTATCAACATGTAAAAAAGTATTAATTTCTATGGTGGCATTTAAAGCTCAAATTTATAGGTAAACAAATAGTTTTGTATATCTGCTGTCTATTCCTTAGATCATGTAAAATACTACATTAGCAAGACACACAAACCAAATTATCCACATGCTGTTAATAGAAACAATAACAAATCCAATCATTGGTTTAGAGACAATTCTGCTTTAACATGCAACATTTTCCACCTATGTTAATACTTTAAAAATATTACTAATAAAGAAGTACAATCAATGCTCAAACAGTCAAAACTCAATCTCCCAGTGCCCACAGAATTGCATCCAGTGTAGATTCAATAGTTGAATCTCAGGGTTAAACCCAGTAACTATATAATACTGATTTGCATTTATTTTGAATGTATTATTGTTGTTTGAACTGTGAACCTTGGTCTGTATTCAAACTAGAGTGAGGTCGGTAATGTAATCAATAAAACTTGATGCTTGAAAAGGTCTGACCATGACCTGTAGAACCGATTAAGATAGTCGGGCCATGGCAGATACAATATGTTTTTTCACTCAAATTTTTATCATGTTGCAGTCTAGAGAGAATCAATTTACCAACCAAACTGGTCAATCAATTCTTTCTTCAACCGAGACAATGGGAAATGTTGATTGTATTCTGTAAGTCAATGAATTGGCACCCATGTCAAAGTGGACGGAATGTTATTGAATATATAGTTTCATATTTTGTAATACAATATACATGTAATAATAATTAACATCACATCATCATAAACACACTAACTACTCGATACTAATGCTCAACAGGTCAATCACAGAAACTTGATATCACAGATACAAACTTTAATGAGACATGGCTGAATAAACAGTATACATTCACCTGAGTACATATGTGCACCTTGTCGAATAACACGTAATAATTATGTACTACTACTAGTACTAGTCCCCACAAACAAAAATATCCAAATTGCTGTAATAGTATGGAATAGTACATATAACATGCATATATACATGTACTTTGGTTAAACCAGTTATTTAAAAATAATGTATATACAATATAATTATGTACAAAAAAATATGTTTTATTAAATATGGTAAATACCAAAATCAAACATTACAATACTTGCATAGTCCTGTTAAATACATAGCAAATAAATAAACAGAACAATTATGACTGACAACTTTGACTATCCTGACATGAGAATTATGACCGAGTATTAGTTCCTAACAGTAGAATCATGCATTTAAACATTAGAATTATGACAGACTATCATAACAATAGAATTATAAGAGACTAATCACTATTGAAGCATCTTGAAATGCCCATGAAATTTCAATTAGTATTGGCAGTATAATAATGGTATAGACCAAAGTGATAGCCTGTCAATGACCAGGCTCACTAGAAGCAAACTGAGGGGGGAGGGGGTGTTATCTAAAATACAAGCACAAACCTGGACAGAGGTGGATCTAGAATTATGCGAGGGGTGGGTCCCAAAAATGAAAATGGGGTAATTTCGAGTTTGCAAGATTTACAGGGGGTCTGGGATGCTCCCTCTGATAATTTTGAAATGTTGATGCTCCAGTTACATTTTCCAGGCAATGTAGTTGTTTTGCTACTATGCTGTTAAAAACACCACTCAATAATTTATTATCTGTTTTGTGGCAGATTTTGTTCTAGCAAAAATAGTGGTTCATTGGTTGTACATGGCAGTATTTCAATTTATTATTATGCAACAAAAACATCTATAAAAATATAAATGTTCATGTTAAGTTTATACTTTACGATGATGAAGATAAATAATCAAACAATTTTTAACACTCAGTTATGGCAAACACTGACAAAGATTTATTATTGTCAAAAGGGGTAGTGGGGTGAATAACATAAGGAATAGATAAAACCAGTTTCTTATTGTTGGATTGTAGAACAAAAATAATACTGGTAAGTGATGTAAGATGAGATCTATTCCGTTCAGGACAAATGGCTTTGCATATTATATATTTATTGTACATAGAGAATAACAATGTTGTATAATCAGTTGTAACGTGTGATAGGAAAAATAAATACTAGTATTCTCTACATATATAATAATTCTGAAAAATCATTTAAGGATATTTGTTTATATAGATAATGTAAATATACCGGTAGGTGATATTGGCATTTTCTCTGATAATTTCAACTAATTATCCATGAATATGGTTTTCAACACTAGACGAGAACCCAAGTAATTGGAAGATTAACCTTTGTGATGACAACTATCATGTACTTGCTCACCATGAAGCGAGAGGAACAAAATTAACCTGAAGCCAACGACATAAAATTCCTGCTTTCCTCCAAAACTAAATTGGTTAAACTTTTGACATGACCGTACACTTGGTAGGAACTGAAATGACTTCTCAATAGATAAAGCACCAAAACATATTGTACTCCATCTCCCAAATGGCTGGTAGCTAAACACTTTATATGATGTTCTTTGCGCCGAAACGGAATTACCGTGGCAGCAGATTTGCAGTAGAGTGTCCACCCCACAACCAAGTTGTCCAATTGAGACAGCATATGCTGGTCTGTTAGTCAGGTGGCCAAAAGAGTGTACCAGATAATGTCATTCTGTTGGCTAGAAATTAATTTTGTTATGCTTCATACACAGCTTACAGAGCGGTATATTTATGGTTTTGTACAAACCAATAATAAAATAAAATAAGTAACTTTAGTGCCACCATTACTCATAGATTATAGCCTTACGTAACATTTTGAAATCTGCAAGCAGTAATAAATTGATTACTGTCTACGCACATTGTAAGTATTTTGTCTTTCATAGAGACAAAACCAGGATATTAATAAGATAAAATTACTTATATTGTAAAGTACATCAATTCATTCATCCGGTCTACAAACATTTCATTTTCTATCTACAAACATTTCATTTATAAAATGAATCGTATATTCAACATAAATACAAGTTATTAAATAATGATTGTCAATATTAACTAACACTGTCATTAAACTGACTTGTGACTTCCAAATTAATTAAATCTCTATTCAATGTTTAATTTTGTTGGATAGAAAATCTTGTTATCTCTTGGGAGTCAACCGGGTAATGCATACCATAAACTAAGTTATATTTCCCTGCATAAAAAGGACTAAATGCATATTATGTTTTACAAATCTCTTCACCAACTGCAACTTTACATTAATTTTATCTGAATGGTAAAACTTCTTCCAACCAGTTTCCATACAAATCACCCATGCTTCTGGTGCAATACCATATAATATTATGTCAATCATTGAACTCCATTTGAACAAACTTATAGGCATTTGTTCTGATATTTCTGGCTAAATTTACTCGTATGATCACACACTCTACTCCTGAATCTGAAGCTTGGCAAGAACGTCCATTTGTTGGTGGATATATACACATTTAAACATAAGGTAAACATTTACAACACATGAGAACGAGAAAATGTTTCTCAATGACAATAGCCTATTTGGCCATGGTCCGTATACATTTTCATTTAATGTTTTAAAACAATAGAAACGCATATTCCCTGAGATAGTTAAGATGCAGCTTTAGTGGTAATGCCTCACCCTTTCTAATATAATATTTCACTTTCACTACCGATATCGATTGCAAATGACAACAAAGTATCACAGACTGTTACCCGTAAGACTTTACATTAGTTTTGTTGGATAATGCTTCAAAAATGATGCCGTAGATCAGTTTCCCTTTTCTGTGCTTCAGAGATTGGAAACGTAACAAATTGTGCTCAAAGATGTCAGTTTTCAGTCTTATCTATCATGCTGTCACAAGCAATCTTTGGCAAATCGAGTAACCTCCAGAGATAATATTCCATCTGTTGTTACCAAACGAAGATGTAAGATCCACAAGTCAATATTTTAATGTGTTTAGACTTGGATATCAATGAAATTTTATCCGCAAATACAATTATTAATATCACCCTCATTGTGGATTACATGTCAAATTATCTCCCATATCTTCTGCATATTTGTTGCAGATTATCCCCCTTAGTTTGTCGATATCTGCTCGAAGCTCGGCAACTCTTGTCAGCCAATGTTTGATTGTCTGACCTGCAACCTTTGTTGGCACATCATCTGCTTCTGCCGCTGAAAACAAACAAGACAAATAAATTCTTAGATTTATATTCTGCTGTTTATACAAGAAATTATATTATATTATGTAAGAGTAGCATGTGTTTTTCTATTTTCTATAAGAACACTAAATATATTTGTTATAAGAGTATCAGTTTATAAAAAATATTTTCTATAAGAGTAATCCATATTTTGTTTATAAGAAGAGTACAGTTCTTAAGAAGAATATAGTACTCTAGTTTTTCTGTAAGAACATGTGCAGTATTTTTTCTATAAAAGTACAACAAAACAAACTGATGTGGCTGTACATTGCCGGTACCCAAATAAAAATGTTTATGGCATCAAAGTTGAAATCTCATGACTAATGTATGAGAAGCTTTAGGTCCAGGCGAGTGGAAAACTGAATGAGTAAATAGAAATGTCCATACATTTGATTCCTCCAAGTAGAATGGACATGTTTGGGTCCTCCCCATTGACTCGCTGCATGCAGATCTGTACAAGTGACTGGAGGTTGGAAAAACACAGTCCCAGCTCAATCATGAGCTTGCGCTGTAGTTTGACACTCTCGTCAGTTGATTGTGTTTCAAAGTGCTGCAAGTGTTCTTTGCTGATCAGATTTTCTTCCGTCAGATCCTGATTCTGACTTCCTAACTGAAATATATGAGAAGACAAACCCTGATGCAGAATGATTGTGAAAAAAACATAACTTATAGCTACAACAGATAATAAAGTCAGATTTTACCTCTAGATAGCAAGCTTTTTTAGAACAGGAAATAAACCAAAGTGAAGTATTTGTTTATGGGTCTCACCTCCTTCATATTTTTCCTGAGATTCTCAATCAATGCATCCTTGTTAGCAATATCTTTCCTCAATACTGTAACCGACTCCTCTTCTCGACCAAGTTGTTCAGTGAGCTGACAAACATCACCTTGATGCTTCTGTTCAGATCGACGCAGGCTTCGGTGAGTTTTTTCCAACAACTAAATTAATAAAAAAAAAGTGTTTATCATAATAATGTACGTTTTGTCATCGAGAGGCACTTTCAGGACATCTCCTGTTTTGTTTTCATCTTCATCTGATAATTATGATTTATAAATCGGTTAAGATATTCCAAATGCATTACGTGGCTCGCTTGATTTTGCCAACTTTTCTTTGATTGGTCAAATAAAAGGTCATCTGAACATGACCTACAACAGGCTTCAGTTAGAACATAACATGAAGGTTAGTGGTTTTATGACAATTTTCATATCGCTTTCAAGAATAAAGGATTTACACTAATCTAACAATTTACGGATAAATTCAAAATTATAAAAGAACCTTCTTGGCCTTTTCCAAGTCAATAGCAAGTCTCTCTTTCTCCTCTCTCGTCTCCTGCAGTTCTTCCTGGGCCTGGTAAAGGGTCGCACCCATACCTTCGGACCGCAAAGTATCCACTTCATTAGCAAGCTCCTCAGCCTGATCAGAAAACCGTTTCACCTTCAGCTTTAACTCCTTCTCCGTGAAATCCTTTACTGTTAGCTGCTTTCTGGCCTCATTCAGCTTGGTCTCCAGTTCCTCATTGCGTATCTCCGTCTGCTTCTGCAGCTGTTGAACTTTGTGCAAGTGCAGTTGTTAAAGAGACATAACGATAATAAATCTAATCACACTTCAAGTTAAATATGTAACTACTAAATATTTTGTTTACGTCAATATTCATGACAACAAATCTGAAGATGTATAGTTAAGTGGTCCATCCCAACACTCGGTTTCGCCTTTCAATCACACCACTTCTATTAATAATATTGCAATTGTCTTCCATACATGCATTTTCCAGTACTATGTCTTTGATTGCGCTAGCCATGTTTTACAAATTTATCCATTGTTTTTTGTAGGCTTTATAGCCTGTTGACAAATCCCATCGCCTATTATACATTGATGCAATAAATATTGTTGAAATCATGTGGTCCAGAGTATAATTGGCCACAACTAGAAGCATAATATATATTAAATATTTTGAAAAAAAAGAGCCTAATTTTGACTGGATCAGGTTATAACAGACACCTAATTTATAAATTTGATATAATTGTGGTAATGAATGAATGAATGATTTGAAGTTTAAAGTCGCTTCAGGATTATTTCACCTATATGCGACTGTTAATATTAGAG
>JAULBR010098414.1:0-11459 GCA_032355825.1 Melanodrymia aurantiaca
GTCTGACGTCCAATAACCGCTGATTTATAATCAATGTGTTTCTAGTGGCGTCGTTAAATAAAACAAACTTTACTGAGCTAGATACTGCCCAAAGTAATTAAAATGGTTGAAAATATCTAATTTCTAGTGAAGTCAAATCAATATTATTTTTATCATCACAATAATTTATGCATGTATAATAATCTTAAAATCTGTTACAACATGTCCTTGGGAGAGACATTTGCCTTGTATTTGCTCACAACCTGTCACTTGGTATGTTCGACTGACATTTTGAGGTGAACCTCATCTTCAGAGGCCAAGCAGCGAAGATCTTGTCTGGTGTTGTAAAAAGCCTTGCTACACCATCTTGAATTTCAACTGACATGACAGCCAACCTGTCACTTTTATGATGCTTTACTGTGAAGAAAAGAAAGTTTTCGTGCCAGGATTCTCTTTCGTACCAGTCCGTGGCAAAGTTGTGCAGACTTTCTGAGTTACATGGTAGAGTCTGGTTCAGTGTGTTAATTATATGTTAACTTGGTTATGACTTGTAGTATAGGGTGTGTACCTAATTATTTCAAGGAGGGTGATTTTAATAGTGTGTGCTTGGGCGTATTTGTCTATTCGTCCGTCCATCCATCCATCCATCCACTTTCATCCAATCCATCCATCCATTCATCCATCCATCCCATCAATTCAATCATCCATCCTTTCAATCAATCATACATCCATCCATCCTTCCATCCATCCATCCATCCATCCATCCATCCATCCATCCATCCATCCATCCTTCCATCTAACCATGACTCTAATTTTATTTGTTGTTTCAGCTTTCCCCCTCCCCACAACATAGGTTTATTTGTAGGTTAAATATGGTGTAAATGAGTGACTTTTCTATGTGTGGGGTTTAAAAAATCAATGGAGCATTTAAATTATTATTTCATCTTCGATTCTTTTTAAAAAAGATATTTCCATAAATCACTAACTAAACTTCATAGCTATCTTCTGTGCGCAAACAAAATTACAGAATTTGAACTAAAATACATAGATAATAAAGTAAATAGTTAAATTTCGACAAATCTAAGTAGAGCAGCAGCCAGCGTCTGTTGGTATGGCAGCATTTCTTTCAGGTGTAAACACGAACCATGGAATGATATTCCAGACATATTTATCTGCTGCTTTATGAAGAAAAACCAGAGTACAGAAACCTCCTTAAAGCTTTCATACAGATGTTGGTTGCATTTTGCTCTTTGATATTAAAGTCTGGGAAACTAGGTGAACCCCTGGGATTGCAAAAGCCCAAACTTGAAGGATACTTGTTGTGAAGAAGTTTTCACTGGAGATTCAGTTCAGCTGGTAGATATATGGGTGGCTGTGCACAGACACCAGGCTGTGTACACACCCATGGGATTGCAGGATGGTTTATCTCGAAGACACATGTTCTTGGAACCTGTGTTTTAAAATTTTGATTTTATGATTTTGACAAGAGTGTAAAGTTAAGATGAAGTTTGTTTTTTTAACAACACATTGATTATTAATAAGCGGTTGTTGGATGTCAAATGCATGATTGTATTGACACTTCGTTATTGAAAAAACCTGCTGCAGCCACATAGGCTATTCTTTTTCAAATAACAGCAAGCGATTTTTTATGTCCATTTTCCCACAGACAGGATAGCACACACCACAGCCCTTGATAGACCAGTCATGGATCACTGGTTGGAATGGGAAATAACTTAATTGGTCCCATGAGGAGGATCGATCCTTCGACCCATCATGCCGCAGTCAGACACTCTACCACTGAGCTACACCAGAGTGTAAAGAATGTTTTATGATAGTGGGGTTATTTTGGTCCTGAAGGCTTTGATGTTTGTTTTTTTTTAAACACTTTTTTAAAGAAATTTCAAAGAAATTCTTGATCACAATTTGTCTAAAATCTGTTGTAAACAAATATTTATCAATATGTTGAGTTGGAAACTAAGTGTTTTCTCATTCTGTTTCATCACCTGTCTGAAAATACGTTGCTTGATGTTTTAATTTTTTAAAACAATATTTTAAAGAAATTTCAAAGAAATTCTTGATCACAATTTGTCTACATTCTTGTGTAAACAAATATTTACCAATATGTTGAGTTGGAAACTAAGTGTTTGCTTATTCTGTTTCATCACCTATCTGAAAATAAGGTGAACAAAATCTGTCTTGGTAATAGCGTAAATAGGATTGATGTAGTATTTGAGAGAAAAAGCTACTTAGATTCCTGAAGGTGATAACTGCTAACATACGGTGCAGTTAGCTAATGCAGTATCTGACTAAATAATTCAGACATGTCACTTTTTCATTTTCTTTGAAGGAGAGCCAAAAAAGCTTTTTCCTCTAGAAATAACATCAAGGATACAGTCAGGTAACATGGCTGTGAGATATGCCTACGCTTACACCTTTCTGCGATTTCGACCTTTGACCCAAAACGTTTTCAAGCAGAAAGTGGTTTTACAATCAAAGTTAAATAATTACCTTTTAACCGTAACATTCCTATCATATCCATGCTATAAACCCATTAGATCTTTTAATGTATTAACCTGTGTAGTAATAAAGGTCTACGCAAATTATCATGGTAAATTATACCCAATTGGTTCAATAGGTCGACGAATCCCATCCTCCTCAATGGACCGATAGGGTTATTTCCTGTTCCAACCGGTGATCCAAGACTGGTCATCAAAGGCTATGGTGTGTGCTATCCTGTCTGTGAGAAATTACTCATAAAAGAATAGCCTATGTCAGTAGCCTAATTGAGTTGTTTTGTTCTGCATTTGAGCATATATAATATATGGGACATTGGTTTTAGGTCTTTGAAGCATGGGGTGGGGCGGTTGTGATGATGTCTTATTTTTAATTTTAAAGAGGAGGGTTTCAATAGGGCGCGGATGCTTGGTTCAGTAGCACTGTGTATATACACCAATATAAACTGGGCAGGATGTAAAAATAAAATAAAATTAATTAGAATCCCCACAGATCCCAGCAGAGGGGAAAGAATAACCGGGCATTAATTTGAGAAAATAGTTTGTGGAATTTGCAGATGGTTAGCAAACTGTTTGCTTTGTGAAACCGTTTGCCAGTGTTTGTGCAATGCTTCCCGTCTTCCGCATGGGCTGGCTGTTTGCTGGCATTCACCTTTCATCATTATCCCCATGACATGTGCCAGTAATGGTGCACTTCTGCTCGTAAGTCGATTGTTCAGCAGAGGCTCCGGCTCGCTCTTTCACCTGTTGCCCTGAATCAAGAATCCTCTCCCGTCGTTTCGACTTTATTGATGAATAAAACAGTTGCACATTTTTTTCACCTCAAAACTTGATCATCTATCTATCTTCCTCTGTTATGTCAAGTTGTTGTTTTTCTCCTCTTTATTGTTGGAGGTAGAAATTTTCGTTGGTGTTTTTTAGAAAGAGAGTACATAGTCAGTGTCGCTTTTGTTTTAAGAAGATATATTTTTGATACTGGAGAAACTATTTTTAGAAATCTAAAAACATTACCCGTTTTCTAATGTTATTGGTGTTTGTTCTTTAGGAGAAGTGTATATAATCAGTGTCTCTTGTTTTAAAAAGATATATTTTTGATACTGCAGAAATTATTATTAAAAATCTAAAAAAATTACTATGGTTTTCTAATGTTATTTTGCTGTGGAATGTAGGCTTTTCGGCACACTCCTCAATCCACCAGCACCACTGCATACATGTATGGAGGCATTCAGACTTGCGACCATGGTGAGGTGCAAAGACTATGTATACATGTACCATGTATTCTCCAATGGGATAAAAACCACATTGAGTCCAGTATTTAACCCCTCAGACTGAGAGAGCTGGCCTGGACCTCTTCAGACTGCGCTCTCATGCTGAGCATCACTTAAAAAATCTTTTGAGGTTGATGGAGCCGATAATATACTTTTCTCATTCCCTGTCCATCCCTGGTCTATTCCTGGTTCCCGTTCCCAGTATTTAATAGAAACATTGCTATTGAATCTCTATTTTATAATAAAAAAGGAACAAATTCCTACAGTCAAACTTGCCTGTCATCTTTTCCCTGCAATTGTACTTTTATGTAATGATGCGGTCGGGATGTTATATAATTTTGTATGTAATGATGTAGAATATTAATTTATTTGTCTGTACTTTTCTTCGGTGCCTCCCTGCCCCTATTACCTCCTCTAAGTCTAACTGCAATCAATCAAAATGTAACTTTGAATGATTGTAATTAATTATGCCACATACATATACTCTAAAATGAGTAATATTACACATGTATATGTAATTTTTGCATTTGTTGTGTTTGTAATTTAGCCGCAAAAATTACAATCACATGAATAATTACTATTATAGCAGTGATATCCATTAAAAAGACAATAAGAGTAAGATTTTTGGCTTGTCCAATGTGAGATAATGTTATTTTTTTCTAAATCCTGAAAATTGACAGCCGTGAATATTACTCATTTACTTGTTTGCATCTACACGTATCGTCAACTGAGGAGGAGCTGGATGTAACAGTACATGATCAGCAGCCTGAGGTTCGAAGGGTCAAAGGATCGATCCTCCTCAGTATACACATTGGACTATTTCACATTCCAACCAGTGATCCACAAGTGATACCTTAAAGGTTGTGGTGTGTGCTATCCTGTCTGTGGGAAAGGCATGTAGTGGCAGTGTTTCATCTGAGATTATGTGTCGACATAACCATGTGCTTGACATTCAATTATTATTGTGGTGTCGTTAAACTAACTTTATCTTTATCTATCTTCAACTGACTGTTATACTCGTATTCCCTAAATACTGAGGTACAGCTTTGGTGATTTGAATACGATTGTACCTGAAATATATGTAAATCCGTCTGTTCTTTTAAATGGAAAGAGAAAAAAAAACATTTTAACACTAGTGTGATGAAATTTCATGTCTGTATTGTTAGGAAGAATTAATGCCCCAGATTTGTAATGAATCTTTCATACTGAAGGCTACAGCTGACCTATTTAAAGATCTTAAAACTCACCGAACAAAAGTGTTGCGCAGGTATAACACAAAACTGTGATGTTGATTTGTTTGGTTGATGAATGTGATTCTGAGTTCTGGGTGGTCATTATATAGAATAGGAAGAGACCATACTCTATCCCGGCCTCTGGTATAGTGGTTAACACTTCGGCTTCAGGTGGTATAGGTACTAGGTTCGAATCCCACTTGACGCTATTTATAATCTTCCTTGTTAGTGATAGACAATTATTTTGTTAAAACATATTTAGTCGGTACAATCATTTATTTTAAGTTTTATGATTGTTACAGGTACAACAGGTACAACAGGTACATTGCACCAAGCGTCATTAAAAAACGCTTTCAATTTTAGCTGCAGATACTGTAAATAAAAAAAATCCACTTAGCTTCAAATTATTGTTAAAAACATTAGTTCAGCCTGACATCTCGAGTGAACTGTAAAGTGAGCTAGAATTGAGCTTGATCCTAATGAATGCACACAGTGTCAAGATCCATTTATACTTCCTGCAAGTTTCTTTTTCTGCGATATTAGAAACACATGTGGATGAGATTCTTCTTTCAAACTTTCGTTTGTGTCTAATTAAAGAGTTAAATATGTAGATTATATTTTCTCCAAAGCAAATTCTGTGCTATTTACTGTCCTTAGAAATTGGTATATAAAAGATAACTTGATAGTAATAAAAGTCGGTTTCCTCTATGTAAAAATATACATAGTAATATTAATCAACAGGCTCTTTAAGATGTTTTTCTATTTTATCGGTTTGCATCAAGCCTAAAAATCTACTTGTTTAAAGAGCAATGTTAGTACATATTTGAAAAGAATAAATAAGCGTCAGCATTTTGTGCACATGCATGTATACATTTATATGTTGTATGAAGCAAGCTGCCTTATGTCAGGTTTGAAGTGACAAACAAGCTGAACGGCAAATTTGATTTTCACCTCGTTGAAGATCTTGAGTTTTTACCTGTTGCAAACATGATACTGAGATTACCGACCTGACAGTCCTCCCTCCTGCCTTGCGTTCAATAGTGCGGGCGTTCTGCTTCTGAGGCAAAACGTTTTGACACCGATATTTGCATCTACATTAAATGAATGTGATGTGATAGTACATGATCGGTACCAGTCAAATAGTTCCAGAGCGCTCGCAGGAGTCTCCTGTTTGTTTTTTTTTATTCCTCTTTTTCGTCCTGCTCAGGAGAAATTTTCTCCTGGGAAATCACAATTTTCTGAGAATACACAAATTCTTATCTACCTTTTAAAAAACCTAAGTGTTCTGAGTTGTTTTAATCATTGTTTGCCAAAGTAAGAATTGTGGGATATATGCAGTAATAAAATTGGTGTTTTATTATTATGACTGTAGGAAAGATACATATTTTTATGTAAAAACAATTTTTTGGAAATTTATTTTGTAATATGAATCGCCTGTTTTTTGTTTAATCTCCTGGTTTTTGGGGTCCTGTCTACTTTTATGCCAAGGTTCAAGGTTAACAGGTCTGATCTAAGATTGTTTGTATTTCTGGAGGAGTGAAATGCAAAAACAGTAAATTTTACATTTGAATAATATTTTTATACAGACAAATGTATGTTCTACTAATATTAAATTAATCATTTACTTATGAAGTTATTTCTATGTTTAACTAATTTATAATTATGCAATATTAATGTATGCTATATTTTTGCTTATTTTCAGGTAAGTTTATAAGTCTACAATGGAAGATCATAAACAAAACATTTGTAAAGTCATTAAGGTAGGTGTGGAAATCTTAAAAATGCCTCGTCAATCTTACTGAAGGCCAAATTTCCAATCAAGGTCTACCATAATTCATTTGAATCTTGTGATTTAGATTTTTAAGAATATTATGCAATGCTCTTTCATGGATTTTCAAATTTCATGAATTCTGTTTGGAAAATGGTCGATGTAAAAAGCTGCTTTTGAAAACAAACTTGAATGACTTTCCATAAGGCGCTAGTAAAAATGATCAGCAATCAGCAAATTTTTTTAGAATTAATGCTCTGCCCCGACCTGAAACAAATCAACTAAAAATTATGCCTGGGAAAGAAAACTTGCAGCTCATACATGTTTTGTATTAAATCAAAGCAATACATTACACTTACACATAATGTTTACAACCCTTTAATACATACATTTCATGCTCACTGGACTACCATACCTTTTAACCAGAGCTGGACAATTTTATCTTGGTCTCCTGGGCTCCAGACTAGATGATTGTGGATACACAACGAAACTTAAACTTGGGAGGGTTAAAATGACATCATGGGTCTTAAATGTGATGACATGTTATTTAATATTTTGTTCTAATAATTAGTTTCCAATTCATGTGTTATTTTTTTAATTTAATATTATTAGTTAATGAACATTTTCAAATTTATATCTTGATCATTATGTAGACCTACATGTTGGTATACGTAGCTTGGAGATTATATTTTTGCACATTATGATTAATGGAGTTGTAGGCGCCACGTTTATGAATGGGTTAAGACTTGGCACACTTTTGTTTACAATTATTGTTTTGCTGATGTAGTTAAATGAGCAATAAAACGAATCAATCACTGTTTTGTTCTGTATATTGATATGGCAATGCGAACCCATGGGAGAAAATATATTACTGTGTCAAGACCAAGGTTTACAACATTATTTTGGGAATAAGTACATACTAATCTATTATAACCATTCGGATGACCAGAAACACATTAGATATACATATATTGATATTGTAAGCAATAAGATGCATGAATTAAATGTTAATTTTAATCATAAAAAATGCTCCAAATATTTTTTGAAATCATTTTCTCCCTTGAGGTGGAATTGCATTATCTACAACGGTGATATATTCTATTAGCACATGGTGTGTTTTTGTAACTTTTCTAAAATTATTATTTCACCCCCTTTTGACAAAAAAAATACAGTGGTGGTACATGTAGGTAGAAATTTGAATACCTGCAGTCATATGGTAATCAACTTGACCACAAACAGTGACAAAGCCTGAATAGAAATGGATAGGTTCATTGATTGTAGTGATCACAACCCAATCCTCAATGCTTATAATAGCTATTTTACCAGTGTTCCTATATATGCCTTGTTAAATTATGATGCTAGTTGAGCAAGTGTAAGATGTGTGTGGTTATCTTGGCTAGAGTGAGTTATATGAATGTCAGATATTAAGTAGGGCGACGGTCAGGGATTAGACTGGTGCCACGACACCTGTGTCCAGTAGGGTGAAAACCCTGCCACTCTTTACAATAACAACATTGTGTTGTGATTTAAATGCGGATTATCACATGCATTTTCTCAGTTTGAACACGAGAGAGTTTGTGGGTTGTTTTCATGCTATTCTTCTTCTTCCTCGATCGCTTATTTTCATGCTGTTTATAAATTATAATAACAATGAGATCTAGCCATTGTGTCGAATAGCAATCTCCTGTTATTTCATCATACCCCCGGTACCTCCTTTTCTACTGAACAGGAGAAATTTTCTCCTTGAATAAATGAATAAAGTAAAATTTAACAACTCCCCAGCACAAAAAAAAGACGTTGGCTATTACTGAGTGTCAAAATATGGTAATTTATACAATGATATTTTCTCCTTGAAATTCATAGTTTACTAAGAATATACAAATTTCAATCTACATGGTACCTTTTAAATAACCATGCAGGAAGTTTTTCGTTTGCCAATTTTAACTGATTTCGGTTTGCCGACATCATGATTTGTAATGAGCTTGAGTGTTCTGACTCTGAGTGTAGTTTTTTTTAAATCATTGTTTGCCAAAGTAAAGTAAGACTTGTAGGATATATGGAGTTATAAAATGGTGTTTTATTCTCATGTTAATTTCCTGTTTTTGGGTCGAATCTGCTGGTCATTGGCCCCCAAAACCCCCCACGTCCTCTGTCCCATTATACTTGCATTGTTTTCTTCTGTGTCTCATCTGCAACGTGATAGATAAACTGACGTGTTTTATTGTGTATATAACAACACTACACATGTACAAATGTACATTTATATAGAAATAAATCAAGGAAATGCGTTCACCTGCATAGAGCAATAGCTACCTAGCTGTCATTCTCGTTGAACGTTGCTTTATAGAGCACTTGATGTATTACGACTTCTGTTTAACAACATGCTATAACATGTAATATTAAAATTGAATCAGTGGCCCTTGCAACAATACTTTTGTGACACTTATATATGCTTAAAATATATTCGTAAATAAACATAGCACAGCAGGGCATGGGCTTTATATTGTATTTGTGGCATTTTTATGTTCCGAAACCACATAAAAATAGGCTTGGACTTACTATTAAACATGAAACATGTGACCCGCCGGCTATAAAGTCATATTTACATTCGGGAGAAATACAAAGATGAGGAGGTACATTCTTCATGTTGACACATTTAAGTTTGCCTTTGTGGACTACACCTCAGTACATATGAACTAATACATTGCCTTAAAGAGAGCGTGTCGCATTGTCTTGTTGCCAAATTAACCTACATGTAAGGTGAAGGCGTTGTTATGTTATGTAAGTTTGGTGAAGAAGTTGTTATGTCAGTTCAAGCAATTCATACACATTATTTTGTTAATTGATATATTAAATTATATATAGATGCAGTTTTATGCAGTATAAAACAAACTGTTACGAAATTGTTTTGGATATAAACATTTAATAAATGTTTGCTCTAATATTATAGATAAAAAAGGCCAGTTGTTTGTATTGTTTTAATGGCAAATGCGTAAAACTAAAAGACTGTAAACTTGATGCACATTGTTGAAAAACCTACTGAAATAAGTTTTAAATTATGCGATGGCTGCGACAGGAAATGTTTATCTTTTTATAAATACCCGGTAAACATTCATGTAATAAAGAGAAATATATTTTAAAACTAAATGTACATAAAAGCTGAGGCTTCGCGGATGACCCCCCTCCAACCCTTCTCTACATGTACTTATTTTCATATCTTGTACAAGTAAAGTCGCAAAAATTGTCCGAGATTTGAAATGATTCATACAGTTACATGTATCATATGTATGTTCATTGGAAATTCTCTGTAACAGTAACACAAGACTTTGTTGTTAATCCCATGAACTGCATCTCTTGTATTCTTTTAATATGCACAGAGCTTGATCAATAGAAGAAAACAAGTTTCACTGACTGATTTGTTGTTTCAGCCCCAGTTTCATCCCACATTGATCTGTAGGTCCTATCAAAGACATGTCTATATATATTTGTTATTGGAAATAATGTTTATTTACTTCTACACTTTCCCCCTTCACAACAGTACTACTTATCATTCTATTTTTAGGCTTCAGTGTTGAATCACTTTTCATATTACAAACGGTTGTGAAAATAAACTGATGGAGCTGGTGGAAAGTTGCACATTTCTCCCCTTTGATCCAACACATGGACAGATCTCAAGGATAGGTTGTTATGGTTGCTAAAACATGCCCATCTGTCTCTAGGGTCATCCAATAGGTGTTTGCGAATACTTCAGCATGTTTTTCTAAACGTACAGTGATCTCTCTTTATAGGTGCCAAGTTGGTGTTCCATTCGAAATTCAGAATCTTGAACTGAGTGTATTTCAGGGCCTAAGCAATCTGAATTCTATTTCTCACTTACGTATAATGTACCTTCCCGTAACTCAGAGCCAAAAGAAAGTCTAAATTCACCTTCTCCATCTGTCTCTATTTCAGAGCCTGAGTTTTGTCTATTTTCACACTAAATACCAGTGCATTTATTTGGGACTGAATTCACTCCTGTATATCAGTGCCTATCAGCAGTCCAACCCTAGTGCTTGAACCTCAATAAGCATGTAAATAAGTTATAACAAACTCTAACTAGTACTAGTAATTTCTATAGTCAATGTTCATCCTACATATTTAGGCCTGGGCCAATCTCATTGTTTTGGTCCGATAGGTCCCATTAAAACATTGAACCTGTTCTGGATAAAAAAAACTGAAGTGATCTTCGGTTCTTGCATCACTTTGGTAAAACATATGTGATACATCACTAAATTTGGCCCAGACCATATTGGTCCAGACAAAAACAATGTACAGTCAAACCTGTATTAAGCAGCCACCTGTCGTAAATGGTCACCATAATATTCTACCAGATCATCAAATTTAGTGCATTATGACCTGTATTAAGCAGCCACCTGTCTTAACAGACCATTTTTAGTTATGCCCTTAGGTGGCTGCTTAAGACAGGTTTGACTGTAGTCTGAACACGACTTATAATATCCATGTATTTAAAGAGCGGGAAGTAGCTCAGAGGTAAGATGTCCGCTTGTGGTGGGATGGGTCGAGCGATCGATCCTCCACAGCGAAAATATTTTTACGGGCTAATTTCCGTTCCAGCCAGTGACCCACGACTGGTTTATCAAATTCCGTGGTGTGTGCTATTCTGTCTATGGGAAAGTGCACATAAAAGACCCCTTGCTGT
>JAULBR010098425.1:0-35438 GCA_032355825.1 Melanodrymia aurantiaca
GTCTAAACCAACATACAGCAATACATCCCAGTCTAAACCAACATACAGCAATACATCCCAGTCTAAACCAACATACAGCAATACATCCCAGTCTAAACCAACATACATCAATAAATCCCAGTCTAACCCAACATACATCAATAAATCCCAGTCTAAACCAACCTACATCAATCAATCCCAGTCTAAACCAACATATAACAATAAATCCGTCTAAACCAACATACAACAATAGATCAGTCTAAACCAACATACATCAATCAATCCCAATCTAAACCAACATACAGCAATACATCCCATTCTAAAATCATGTTGCATTTGTTTACGTATTAATGTGTTGTAAGCGCGAATGAAAAGGAAATGATCTAAAACACACTCTCTGAAGTGGCTACTTAACAAGGGCGGAAACAATGCTCAGCGTAATTGATTTGTGAAGATGTGGACCAATCCACTTTGTTTTCATCCTGTTCCATTGATCGAGCAACAAATGGCGCATTACCAAAGTCAATCAGATTGCCTTCTATAAAACATCGTTAATACGCTTCAGCCGTGTTCTGCTATACACACTCCGCAGACTAAATCGCATGCCCTCGTTTGAACTCATAGACAATCTATACCTTCCTGCAATTGTCTTTCAATAGACTACGAGAGAAATCGTTTCCTTCCCGCAATCTCAGATAAGACAAGCGCACGTAGGGCGTACAGATTGGACAATACTTATTTGAATAGACGAAAGGGCAAACATATCGAGACTAATTGTATGCACTAAAAATCTTAATTACTTCGTCCGGGAAGACGTATTGGTGTATAATTAGGAGGACGGATCGATAGCAAGTCGCTTGTATGGCCTTTGTTTAACCTGCAGCTTTAATGAGTGCTCAACCCAACGATCCGCGGGTCGTCGCAAATATATCATCATTTATATCAAGATATTGCCATGATATGCAGATGTTATATCAAAACGATATGCAGATGTTATATCAAAGCGATATGCAGATTTCCAAACTCTATTGAAATGTATGTATACAGAACATGTTAAGTTTTGTACAAAATATTCCACGTTCCACTATAAGTGGGCCTCTTGGGGAATTTGAAAGACAAAGATGATATTTTCTATCAAAACAACTTTCATTATTAACGAGTTTACTTCGCCGACCAGACGTTAGTCTCTTCTTCCAGTTAATAATTAGGTCTGATATAAAGACGAAGAATTGTTTCTTTACGTCCATACGAAGACTGGCCAAGTGCTGCACTGCTGTGAACTTGGTCATGTTTTATTCATGTTTCCCAGTGCTGAGAAGAGACAGACATTAATTAGAGTGAAACCAGTCTAAATTCCAACAATGTGGTTTAATTACAAACGAGTAACAGTTTTAATATGAATGTCATTATCTTCTGTTCTGAGTGGTTTTATAAGCTGCATGAGAATTGTTTTCACAATGCACGTCTGATTGTGCAAGACGTAACTAGCACGGGAACTACTCTCTCTCCTTACCATGGACATCAACCCGTATCGTGGTAGACGTGGAGCCCGCCGTCGCCGTCACCGCACACGTGTAATGCTCGCCGTTGAGGACGTAGTTGACCTTGAAGAGGTTGAATCTGGTGTAGAGGTATTGGTCGAGTATTTTCGACTCCAGCAGCGTGATTCTCTTTCCCTGCGGACCAATCAGCATGATCTCACTCTCGTATGGGGTTGGAAACGCCGCCACGGTGCAGTTGAAGATACCGGGTCGACCCGGATTCACCCGAACATTGCCGAAGAAAAGTATCTTTGGTTCCGTCACTATGATCAGAAGAACATGGCTACTAACTGGAGTGTTCGTGTATAAACAATGCAAATTGAAGACCACAAATACAAATTGGTTTTATTGGTAATAAACCATATTAAAATATCTAAATTTAACCCCAAGTGTTGATAACTTTATATCAAATATTAAACTCCATGGTATTATACTAATATCGGTAAACGTATTCTAACCTGTAAATATATAAACTATCAAACAAATACTGCTAAAATGACGTTTATACACTAAGATTGTAGTTGTTTATTGCTTTGAGCTACTAATATAAACGTATTTTAAGAGGGAATTATAGAACATGCTTCTTCAGATTTACGGTGCACAACTTGAAAACATAAATGAGATGTTGATGTTTATTGACTGTTATGTTCACTGAATAATATTTACTGGACAAGTTAAAGAAATTTTTAAAAAATAATTTGAAATTAAATTTGGCGATAAATTGATTGAGAAAAGTGAAAGTGTCGCACTACGTTCTCAGAGGCTTCAGGAAATTGTGATCGCAAGCTCGTGGACAAGAGAAAAGATTGCACACACTAGAAGGTATATTTTATTTATAGTTTGGACATGACACTATGCAGGCAGTGAACCATCAAACAAACCACAAGCACCATGCACGTCTTCTATTTAAAGACACTGGACTTCATTGTGCCCATGCCCAACTCTCTCTAGACCTTCGATGTTGACCAGGAAATCGTATCAGCGGCTAATTGAGGTGGTATGGTTGGGGAAAGTTAAGGCGTGGGGTCATACAAGGTATACGGAATTTATGTACGGTCAATAGTATTTAAATAGATAATATATTATATAGATAAATCCTAAAAAAATGTAATCTACAACAAAACCATCCACATTGCCCTGTCTATTGTAACGGAATGTCACCAATACAGTCCGGCTTGGACAGAGTTTGTACCTTCCATTGATATAATGATAATGCAATTTAAATCATGGGTCACTATCAGTTAACAACTATGTTCCTTGATGTACATTAGTCATGTGGGCAGATTAAGCTGTGGTTGCTACTTTAAAAGCACGTGCAAAATCCAGTAAAGTGCTCCTCCGCGATTGGTTAATATCTTGATGTAGGCGTTGGTTTTAAAGCGCCACTGCTCAACATGGGCTTGGCAGGCTAGTGCTGATTTACAGAATGTCATACAGTATCCTTGGTTACCAACGTATATATTATCATTCTTATAAAATATGTTCAAAATGTCTTAAAACTATCTAAAAAAAACAACGTTTCGTTTAAAATAAATTAAAACCTCCTCAGGGGAATAAAACACACAAACTGGCATTCTTACAACGTTTTGTTATAATTGAATTATTTACACATGTATATAATATAGGAGTTAGTAAATTAATGGCAGCTGATAACCATGACAAACAAATGCTTTCTGGTGATGCTATATTCCACGATGATGATTAGTTAGAAGACCTGTTTACCTGGTTCACAGTGCGGAGGGTTAAAATAGCCCTTTTTGCACGCGCATGTTTCTTGTGGTCCCGAAAATCTGTTGCAATGATCTGCGTTCTTGCAGTGACATCTCTTGTTACAGGCCCAACCGAAACGGTTGGACGGACAGGCGGCAGCTGCAAAACAGTGCACACATCACAAAGTCATCAGCATGCGGGGCACAGTTCCAACAAACACGTGCATCATAACATATAGCTTACACGCATTCCAAGATGATACATTTGGGAAATGTTTCCTAATAGAAAGTGTGTATCGTGTATAGAACAGTTGCAATGGTCTGCGTGAATTTATTAAAAGATTCAGCAAGACTATAATTGTGACAAAATAAATCATTATATGTATATATAATAACAATTTTTAACATTCGACTTCTTAACCAGTGATGGACGTCTATTGATGTGTCGATTATTTAGCCATCAGTGGAGCAGGATTAGCTCACCTTTTGCGAACACATGGTATTATCACTGATTTAGCTGTGATTCGTGATTACGTCATCTCGACTTTGTCGCAATTTCCTTTTATTCTGTCTTGGGCAGAGATACGCATTTGGCCATGTCAATGTTTTGTCGTTTACTGTAGAGTTCAATTTAGAGAGTGATCGTATTGTGAATTGATCTAGTGTATATATTTATGATATTCTGAAAACCTAATACGATGATTAATTATTACTACTACTTGGCATTTACTGCATACTTTAAAGAGAGTTCCTATTTATGTGTGTAAACAGTCTATTTCTGTAGTGCAGCAGCCAAAAAACATTTTCTAGGAATTGAATATCTAATGTCAATATGTTTATATGCGATGTTTAATCATGTAAAATGTTTCTTCAATACAAACTATTATTATTTGTGGAATAGTGCTATAGTGATCTCTGGGGGAATATCTAAAACTACAAACTACATGATATATAATATATGAATCTATAGAGAACAAAGAATGCATATAATGATATATGATGGAAGTGACACACTCACACACCAGACAGAAGAGTAAAACAGACGTTTACAGTGAAACCTGGCTATAAAGACCATCCAATGAACCAACAAACTGTATGATCAGGTGCACTTTATATACAGGTACAAATACATGCACTTACATCATGTATTTTGTTCCCATGTCATTTATACTTTATAGACAGGTGGCCTTTATTGCAGGTTCAACTGAGAATTCAAAATGCAAGGGGATCAGATTACTAAATGTGTGTTCAACGATGCAGATTTAAAGGCAACTACTCTGGACTACGTACGTGTTTGACAATCAAAGCCTTTCCAGCCCTGGGCACATCCGGTCTTGCACATTCCCAGGATACTGTCGCAGGTTTCTGATCTGTCTCGGCAGTGACACTCCTTAGCACAGTTATGACCAAACCGAGATGCTGGACACTCTGAAGTGAAATGATAGTAGAATGTTGGCTTAAGACATTTCAAGACATACACTATTACATGTACCTATCAAATGTATCTGCGTTAGTAGCAACATATTGCACGATATAACAAGAAATTGTAAATTGAGATTGTTATTTATACATTATGCTTCGAAACATCAATATGTACATGTAAACAGACACAAAGAATCCTTTCGTCGAAACAAAGCGATGACGCCATTGGTGATTTAAACAAACATCATTGTCTCATACACGTGACGTATTATGGCGATGATGATGATGATGATGATGATGATGATGATGACCACGTGCAGCACATACATATTAATGTAGCACAGGTAATATCCTGATTGTATCTATCTGATAGACAATGACGTCATTGATGATTTACATGCATATGATTGTCTGAACCACGTAGCATAGTATTATTATTATGATGATGATGATGATGATTATGATGATTATGATGATGATGAAGATGACCACTTGCAGTATCCATGTTAGTGTAACATAGGAAACATCCTAGTTATATCTAACCGCTAGACAATACATAACTATATACTAATGTCACTATAGTAGTAAGGAACGTACTGCAGTTGTTGATGTTGCAGTGTTCCCACCGTACACGACTGTCTGACGTGTAACACCACGGCTGCGAGGAATCGGCCGTAGTCCTGCAGTAATTGTTGGGAAACACTCGGTCGGGGAAATCGCGCTGTTTGTAGGTGTGCTGGTGTGGACGTTGCCATTGCCAGCCCTGACAGATGTACAAGCTCTTCGTCAGCGACTTCGTGCCCATGTAGTTCCTCTTCTGGTCGTTGTAGAAACAACTGTTGGCTAAAATAAGAAATACACGTGTAAATAAGCAGCAATTATGTCTGTCTATGCATCTTCCACGTAAAGGATAACACATACCACGGCTTTTCATACCCCAGCCGTGGAGTATGTCCTCCCATTGGTCAGATTCCCACTTGTTCCTATTTGTGAGATAATTAATAAAGATAAGCCCTCCGTGTATACTGGGTTTACCTCATGCAACTGGTGGGTAGTAGTTGACAATTCTATTTACACTTTAAATTGTCTGACAAGTGTGATGTCTGACATTTGAATTCCGAGAAATGACATATAACTTCGTGTAGTACTAATCTTTTTGTTTTTAAATTGAATTCCTTTTCTTCTTTTTATTGTGTCTATTTTTTTCCGTCAAATACTCGTTTAGCTAATTTCCCTATAATATGCATATACTGTAAACTCTATCTAAAACAAATGTATGTACGTCTAACATACTACGATAGTGCGCTGGTATACATATCAACTGATTGTGTACCTCTGTGTACCGCCGCAGTGCTGTGTGGTAGTATAGTGTGTGATGATATTCTAAGTCTCTCTATCAAACCATTACGAAATATCTATTTATTCCAACATTACTTTTTTTAGAAACGACTAAGGTAAATAATTATCTAAAAATGAAAATCATGTCGATTGTTGTAAACTGTATGATAACATCTCAGATTTCCCACGTCTATTGCTATTTCGGTCTCAAGAACCTTCAATGCAACATCCGTTCATGAAAAGAAACAACGTAAAGATATTTTCAGATCCTCTACACGAGACTGGTATTAAAGAACTTGAACTGGGTGTTTCCTCTTATTCATTCACAGCCTTGCACTTTGAAGCTGATTTTCTGTCTCACTGGCATTAAAGGAAATTGAATGCAGAGAAAAAACATTAGTTGGCTATTTCAGTTAATCTAATTACACACAAGCAGTGGAGCGAGAAGGCACATGCTATCAACATTACAAGTTCAGGTCTGCCAAGGTTGTTTAGCTTCGATAAGGAACCTGTCTTCAAAGGTTGTGGGGAATAAACGCTCAGATTATAGTATCAATACATGCATCTCTCAACAAGGTCCAACCTATCATAAGTATCGTGTTGCAGTTACAGGCATTTTCAAATAAGAAAATGGCAGCCTTGTAGACAATATTAACGTTTATATAGTTTGTAATTTACTCTTGGAAATACTGTTATGTCCAAAGGTTATTGGGTAAAATGTAATTCATGTTACTATCAAGGAGTACAAGGGGATTGCTTTCATCCATTTGGTTTGAAGGACATATATGCTCTTCTCTTCTTTGTTGGATCCAAAACCTTGAAAAGAATCCGTGCAAAGAGAGACATACACTGTAGTGCAAGTCAAGCAATTGCAGCGTCGAATCCTTCTTCAATCCCTATTACTGTCGCAACAATCAATTATGGACTTTCTATTTATTGTCGGACAGTCTTTCAGATAACAGGATAAATCTCTAGTAGTCCAAAGACTATTTGAAACTCTCTACTGACAATCTAAATTAAAGTTCCTTATTGTCAACAGGTGTCATAGTGTAATGCAAAACACAACAATCTACCACGATAGAAAAACACAGGACAACGCCATTCCCAAATCAAGGAGGCATTTATTACAAAGAAAATATAGCGAATATAATTATTGTCAACATTGCGCACCGTTAACGATATAGAATTGCAGGAAAGACACGCAGATCTACATGTATGTGTGCAATGACAACCAATTCATGTATCTACAAATACAGTTATTGTGTCTGTTCCCGATTGGGACTAATTGAACCACAATTGAGTTTCTATGACAATAAATACGTGACATTATGTTGTAATTGCATTATGTTGTAAATGTATTATATTTTAAATTCAGGAGGAAACAATCAAAACTCAGATACCAAAACACTGCTTGGAACAAGATTGTTTCCGACGTAAATATTTTACTTTCTAACACATGCAATTGCAATTATCTAAACGGTAATTAGAAAGTCTGACAGTAAATTAAAATTCCGTATGAATTCCAGATGTGGTTGAACTCCCAGTACGTGAAGCTATACTTTTAGACGTAGGGTTTTACGTGAATGGTTTTTTTTAAAACATAGCTTCTGTGATGGGTTTAAATGATCAATTACACTTGTGCCGATGAGGAATTATAGAGTAAGCGTTTCTAGTCTCGCAGAAACGAGATCTGTCTGTGAAGACGCGAGAGGTGAAGTTGAACTATGGTGTGTAGCCTTCGTCTGCAGATACTCACCCACGTCGGTTACCTCTCGACACACACACGTTATTCCTGGATAATACCATCACTACAATGACTTGAGTGAAACGCAGAAACATTATATGTGTTAAATAGATATTAGTTGTAATGTTATAATGAGGCTGATATGAGCTGGGTTTGAGAGTGAAGGGGAGAGCGTGATGACAGTAATAACTTACACAACTGACAGCCGGGACCCCAGTAGCCATCTTTGCAGCCAGACGCACAGCTTCCGTGGATCTTGTTGCACACTTGTGATCCTTTGCACTGACACCGGAAGCGACACGTGAATCCAAAATATCCATCCGTGCACTGACTATGTAGAGTTTTCAATCCATCTAGAAATAGAAACAAAACTCAATCTAATATGCGTACAGAAAGTAAAAACAGAAGTAAACTTTCATAGTTTAGTATGTACATTGGCTGTAGTCATCGTCTATTAACTGTGACTCGTTTAACATACATAAGCAAACACTAGATCTAAGTTTGCTGCGGGATATATATCTGAAAACAAATTGAATTCACAATGTAAGGAGTCAAGTTTGATATCTTGTAACCCATCATTTTGTATTCAATACTATATTGAATAGTTGCCTGTGTTGCCTGCCCAAGACAGAAGATAGTGTTAGTAAGAACGAAAACCCACTTTGTTAACCAATAGCGAAACACTGGCCGGTGTAAGAGTCGTGTACACACATACCCACAGTCACTGAGACTTGCGAAGCACATATTCAGGTTGGAACCGGTACTGTGATTAAAAATACCATCGCCTCAAGCGGGAATCGAACCCAGTGCCTATCAGTCATGAGACCGATGATCTAACCACTACACCATGGAGACCGATGTATGTTTGTAAAGCTATAGAGATTTTTATAAAATATTGGTGGTGTGTTTATGTATGTGAATGATTTGTTTAATGGATCACTCAGGATTGATGATATATAAGGTTGTAGCTCCCACAGCTGCTATTCAGGTAATGGAGTCCATCCCACCTGGGTTTCGCTGGGAATGGTGGCTCAGATTTTAGTATCTGGCCCAATCGATTAGCGGATAATAAAACAGTTTATGAGTCTTAATGGGACTTCGTTGTCAGGTTGAACGATGCGTGCCTTGGGTGTCAAAGACAGTGGTGTATTGATTGTAAAGTTAGATGTTCTCACGACGGGCAAATCAATCATGTTTATTGTTATTATATCAAACCATACGCTTCTCGAATCAAGATGCGTTGATGTGGATTGCGATAGTTCATTTCTAAGCAGTACACTATAATTGATAATAATTATATTACTAAAGTGATAAACGATCTAGCTTCTCGTGGAAACCTTACATTACATACACACATATAAATATTCTTCTCGTTTGCTCTTCCTTTCAACGTGTAATGTGTATTACCGTGCACTGATTCTGGTGTGTAGGGTGGGGGTTGTGGAATTACAAGAAAACAACACAGACTTGAATCGTGATATCTGAATTAAAAAGCCCACCTATCTACAGGATTATTGTTCGAATTATTATTGAATACATAGAGAGAGAAAATAGCTGCACATGTTAAACATCGTTTCACGTGTATTAAACGCATATTACGTATCATTAAGCACATGTTACATAATATTAAACATATGTTACATAACATGAAACACATACCGGTAACATTAACGCTTGTGTTACACCTGTGTGCTACATGCTAATTCCATATTGCTATACACATATAACCTGACATGCATGTACTGTTGGCACATATGACTTCCGAATAAGTATATAAGTAATGTCAAATACTTGGTTTTCATCTCTCGGATTCTGCTGTAACACGTGTGATCATAGTAAACTTATTGAACGACTTATTTTTAATTACATTTTTATCACAAATATATGCTTCCTGGTATATGTACACAAGTACGCCAGGTGTACAGTTTACGTAGAAAACCATGTCAAAACGGCATAAACACTTGTAACCGACTTTAACTATGCAAATCACGTAGCGTCTGTCAATGACGTCAAATTAAATCTTACCACCATTTTCAGAGATAATTAAATTGTATGTCCTGTGGTCGTTTCCCAGTGAGTGGACAGTGCGTCACGACTGGATTATATCTGGAGAGCCGTGTTTGCCGCCTGGGATCTCTTAATACAATAACTCCACTACCTCCAGCAACAGACTCTAATTCTCATTTCCCGTCGGCGCACGTGTCTTTTAAAACTGTCTCTTTTACTCTCAGCTGTTGCTCCTTCAGCAGAATTTGTGGAATATCGGCGAGCATTTAATGATGAGATCGATGGAAATATATTGTCAATAGGCCTATACAAATACGTTGTCTTAGTTAGGCTTAGTGTGACAATGTTCCATAATTATATTGCTTATTTTCATCAATTACTATTTAAATATACGATGTCTTTGTAATGAAATTGGCATGCTAATTTGAATGCTAGTTATTACGAGACCTGGAGACGGGAAGTCGTCATACTATTTTAAAAAGCAGTAGCCTTGAGTAATTCTTCAACAAACGATGTTGATGCGTGCGTGCGTTTGTGTGTGTGTGTGCGTGCGTGCTTGTGTGCGTGCGTGTGTGCGTGCGATTGTGTGTGTGTGTGTGTGTAGGCGTGCGTGCGTGAATGCGTGCGTACGTGCGTGTGTGTGTGTGTGTGCGTGCGTGTGCGTGCATGCGTGCGTACGTGTGCGTGCATGCGTGCGTACGTGCGCGCGCGCGTGTGTGTGTGTGTGTGTGTGTGTGTGTGTACAATGATGTATATCACAGCCAGACGTACAACAACGTCAACAAGTACTCGTTAAAACACGGAATTATGTGTGCAAATAGAAACTTTCATGTGGCGATATGTGTATTTCTGGCGGTAGGAGAGTAGATGTGGAAGCAGGGACTTAACGTGTAGTGGAAGCTATTGGCACGTTCACAAATAGAAGCAGATTAGCTATAATATGAATTAAATGTTGGTCATCAATGGAGACAAATTAACTTGCTGATCATCAATGAATTTAAAATCATTGCAATGAAATGAAACTAGGATGCGAATAATAATAGACCAACTTGGATTAGAATTCACTACTTTAATGATATATATTATTGTAACTAAAATGAAAACTAAATAAGTCATGCTCGACCTAGCAAGACACCGGACGCGTCTATACCACTGTGTGAGTTTTGCAATGCAGATGAGATGGAATCAAGCACTAAGTCCGCGTGTGGAACTGGCACCACTCAGACATGGCTCAATTACAGTGATTTTCATTTATTTATCAAATCATACTGGAGTTACTTTCCCCAACACGTGATCAGAGCACTACGACTTGCACCGCATCTCTTACACTAGCTTTGGTCCGACGTCATAGCGAACATGAGGCATGATGAAACCCCAACACAGGAGGTATTAACTGTTGAAAGGTCACCCAGTAAAGGTCAACTCTGTGATAAAGATTATATATATAAATATGAATACACTGAATCTCGGTACGTCCATTGTTAACAGATTCGTCTTCAGTTTATATTAATAGATATTACTGGATCCATCAGTATCTGTTTATGTGTTCAGAATAAGAATATCTGAGTAAGCACAAGGAAAACAAACTGTTTGCGTCAGTTACCGAGACCACGCGTCATAGCTACAGATGAATGACATCGTGGGAAAAGCTTCAGCAAGTTTGTAAACCAAAATGACTATAGATAGTTTATTACGAAACTATTATCTAAATACTCCAATCTTGCAGGACTGTCTAAAGCAGAGTTGGTTTGAAAGATCCCTTGCTGCTATTAGAAAAAGTGCTACCATAAGTATGTGGTCGTAGTGGAACTCATTCAGAGAACAAGTATGAAGATTAGCGTACATATTTGTCACCCAAAGGAAATAGCTAACCATTAACCAATGTGATTTAGTGGTGTCGTTTAACAAACTTCGTCTATTACGTAAGACGGATATTGAAGCTCTAATGTAACGACGTTTTAGGTTCTCGGGCGCTACATCTTCACGTTCATGTCCCTCAGACACTCGACACAAAACCGTATTTATATACAACAAATATCTTCTTTTAATACGGGTAAATTGTTATTAAAATGAATACATTTTTTGCTTAGAATATATTTGTCTTCTTTACTATACATGTATTTTATTCATATCAATTCGGAATAGCGGGTTTCCTCTATAACACTATCCTCTGTCCTGCGCAGGCAGTCGAAGCAGCTGGATTGTGTGAACATCTCAGAAGTGCTTGAACCGTAATTGGATATAAGCACGTAAATAAGTTATAGCTAGCTAACTCTACAGTGTATATCAGTTTGTGACAACAATTTATAATGAGAAAGGCGTTTAGAAAAAGATTGGTGAGCAATTCTGTATTAAAATCCTGTGCGATGATTGACATAGATTGCTAGACTGCATTCCCTGCAGCCAGACCACGACAGGAATCTTCAGATTATTAATGTGTTTGTTATCTATGAGTTATCAGAAAACACATTCGAATGCACTCGAATAATGCAACACTATCGATTGTATATAAATGTACTTTGTTTAATATGCGATCTTTATCACGATAGCCGAGTTATATTGGATTGGTTTTACCAAGTCTCCTCTGGCAATGTGTCATTACAGTAATCATGATTGCTATTTAGTAGATTTGATTAAAAAAAAACATTTTAGTGTTTGAAGACAAAGCGTAACTCCAACATCAGATCCTTCTCCTATATATTCTGATTGTGATTAAAGATTGGACTGAGTTACGTGACGTCCCAAACCGATTATTCAAATCTAAACGACACAGCAATGACATAGCCAAATGCGTATCTCTGCACAAAGTAGAGTCGAAGGGATATTGCAATAAAGACGAGAAGGCATGTACTCAGAAAATCAGTGCCAAAGCAGGGATGATACCGGATATAGCCTAAGCACAGTCATATTGTTTGCCAGCTATCTTCGTCGAAACGATAAAAAACCCGCAAAACAGACCAAAGTAAGGTATTGCATCAGTCACAAAATTAATATGTCAATGATGCGTCATATCATAAAATAGTCTCTAAATGTCTACCATAAAACTTTTTGAAAGTCTTTACCAGTCCATGAACGGTATACATATGAAGAAAAAACTTCTGTATCTCAGAAGTTGTGATATGTGGACAGCATACAGTCATTCAGTGTAGCATCCAGAGGCATTGGTAAATGTGAAGCATTATACGTGTATTTCTAATGATGTCTTTCCGAACTGTAGACAGTTTTAGCAATGACCTATGCCCCAAGCGAGAACATTCTAACAACTGCATTGATTATATGCTACCTTACAGTGACCTCGACTAGTTAGTCGTCACCGATTGTCCGCGTTTAACGCGAGTTATAGTTCCTACATATTGAGTTCTTCATTTGAAAGCCTTCATTAGAAAGGAACACGGATTTTCTAAACAGCTATATAACCAGATTTCCGCTTGTCTATAACAGTATTACTGCTAACTGACACCAATAAAATATTGATTAAGCTGTCATTCTGTTGTTGTCTGATAACAAACTAGTTTGGCACCTTCCCTGATCGAACTGTTCATTCAACGGCCAGCCGTGTCGAACTCACTCCACAGTTACAGATACAGTTTGACAGTTGACCTTCAGACATCCATGCTGAAAACTCAATTACTTTTTTATGTAACCATGGTAACGAGCGTTTTAAAATAAAATAATACCGACCTCCGTTGCGCAGTGGTTAACGCATCGGGCTTAAGACTGGTAGGTACTGGGTTCGAATCCGATTCGTGGCATATAGGATTTTTAATCCAAGGACCGACTCTAACCCAGAGTGAGTGCTCCGCAAGGCTCAGTTGGTAGGTATACTTCCATTTACACCGACCAGTGTCCACAACTGGTGGAACAAAGGCTGTGGTATGTACTGTCCTTCCTTTTTGAAAGTGCATATAAAAGTTTCCTAGCTGCTTATAGGCAGTTTTAAACACCACTACCACAAACTTCTGTCTGTCCTGGACAGACTGTCGAGACTGCGTTACCACGAAAGACGTGCTTGAAGCTTAATTTGATTTAAGCATGTAAATAAGTTATAGCTAACTAATAAACTAATATATACCGGATTAGAGTGTGTACGTGTGTTCCTGTGTTTTCAAAATACGTTTAAACTCTCGACTAAGCTGAATATATTAATATTGAAGTGCTCAAGGACATACATGTAGATATTTACACAATAGCTGCACGTGCTGTCGTCTCGTGTCCATCTTGTACAATATTGCCGAATACTTATTGGTTTTGTCCCAAGTGGCATGTTCCTTCAATTCAAGGATCTAACAAAATCAATATTACGATGTCAATACCACAACTTGAAATGTCCAATAAAAATGGAAACATTTGCTGAGCGACAGCGCTCAGATGTAAAAGAGAACTGCATTACAGTAAGAGATGTAATATTAATATGTGCCGGACCACTTTACGTCAAAACCACCGGCACTTTATTCTTTGAAATAGCAATAATCACGTGACTGTGTTTTGATCTCGTGGTTACAAAAACACTTTTATTAGGTACAGTGATTACCTTCTCTTGGCAAGATGTAAATTGCTATCTCTACTTTCAATATTTCCAGATCTTAAATAACTCACTCACAACACGTTTTGCTTGGAATACTCGGTAATCCAGTCTTGTGCTTTAAGTGGCATTACTTGTACTTGCTTTTCGCTGTTCTTCGTTTTAACTTTTGAGTTACAAACTACTAAACAATATAAACATAATGAAATAATTATATTGTGTGTTTTTACAAACACATTTACTCAGCACAATTAAGATACTTTTATATATTTCTGCAAGATTGCTACGATATTTTATTATCTTAATATATTTACTTTATTATTAAACATAAGGACAATGCATAAAAGGATAATAATGATGATGTCACACGCATTAAGAGTGTCCATGTTCTATAGATGAATCTGCATGGTAAGAAGGTTGTATAGACTGCATACTGTGACCACAAACCGGTGTCGCGTGTTGGCCTGCTATACATCAAACCAGCGTGCTGCACATCACTTTAATTGGTGTGATATTGTCAGGATGAGATTGTTTGGATTACAAGGGAGTAAAGCTGGTGAGCTACATGGATGTTCGTCGCAGATGCCGCCTTCCCATGCCGTTAAGTGATGGCCAACCTGATTGCTTTTAAAGATCAATAAACGGTACACTAGGCTGACTCAGGGAGATAGATAAAAGGAGAAAAACGTAAGTTATCGTCTGATAGTTCGCCAAGTGTCACTAGAGGCCTAACCTAGTAGCACCTCGGTGGCCGATGGATTAGACCACGCCATTGAATAGTCACTGATACTATCTGTGAAGCATTCACTGATATGTGGATGTGGACTGTGATTTGCCCAATAGAATTGGCAGACAGATTGTTTAGATGGAGGTCCAGACATAATATAAGATGTCGATAGCGCGGGTTCATTTCGAGGTACTGGGGCGTGTCCTGCGAAGACATATTTTTGTTTTGCGACTCTAAAAAGATATTGCCTGCATTTAGAGTCCATTTAAATATAAAGGTAAATATTCCGATAAATGGTGACGATTTTGCACGTTATCTCCATGATTTTCACAATTATGGCGGATAGGTTTGTCAGAATTGAGGATTAATTCTACTTCTATTTTTACTGACTGTCATAGAGTTCACTACGTGTGTAGCGCTGTATTCCTTCTGCTGGTGTGGTCTACATGTATAACATCACTATTGGTAAACATAGCATAACGTTAATGCTATAAATATATTTTAATAGTAAATGATAATGGGTTACTAATAACAGATTTCCGGAACTAACACAAACGTAACCATCTCATTATTAATGTTGAATACTATAAACGGGCAACTGCAACATCTCGTTGTCACCAAGACATCAAATCACATGACAGTAGTTTGATAAATGAATGTGATTTGTTATAGCCATTCAGTTATGTTCAATCTATTTCCTCCACTTGGCGCGCACCCACCGGAATTGAATAAAGCGTGTTAATGGCGCATTTTAACGCTGATGTTGGAGTTAAAATTTTCTTTCAGTGTCGTTCACAAATACTAGTAATCATTGTATTCAAATAATATTTCACATTCGATTGCCTTCTTGAAGTAAAGAAGTGGACATAAATTATATTTGCCAACTTAATATTGCATTATTCTTCCAATCTGCACCTCGTTATTGCTAACAAACCCGCGAAAAACCAGCTCCAACGTCTGCGCCAATTGAAGCGAGATAATTATATACCCAATCTGTGAAAACACAGCCAATTTCAGACAAAGAACTGCAGTATGGGGCACATGCAATCAATTCATGTTAAAATTTCCCGACAATCTTTAAGCATGTGCAACGAATTTAGCAAAGGGGTCAAGCATGTTTTAACTCTTCACTTCATTTAGAACACACAGCTGTTGGTGGTCGCCAACGCACAGGTTCGCTGTGGTCACACTGACAATGGTAAATTGTCATGCATTGGGTTGTGGTGGAAACTATTATTTTAACAGTCCAATACCGTAATGACTCCGGTCTGGATAACGATAGGGTGTCACATCTTAACGACAAAACATTGACATGGCCAACTGTGTATCTCTGCACAAGTATTGATGGAAAGCAATCTCAAATAATTTGTGTTCACTGTCTTCATCTAAACGATAAAAAGCGTAGAATAGATTCAAGTACAACATATATTTCATCAGACATCAGTGAACGCTGTATTATGAAACGAATTCTTCAACTTTTTATATTAGTTTCCTTTCCCTTTATGTTGAGTAATATATTGTACAATAAGACATTTGGCATCTATAAAGAGAACTTTATATTGATGGCATTGTGATCGTGTGCCATTTTATGTAACGCCAATTCATTCTGAAACTAAATGGGTAAATGGTTTTATGGTAGACATTTCTTCCTTCTATAGCGCACAGCAGCATTCACAAGGAAAACTGGTCTAACCATTTAGAGTGATCGAAAAGAAGAAGAAGAAGATCATATCCGTTATACGTCTAGTGTAATACCTCTAGTGTAATACATCTAGTGCAATACCTCTAGTGTAATACCTCTAGTGTAATACCTCTAGTGTAATACCTCTAGTGTAATACATCTAGTGTAATACCTCTAGTGTAATATCTCTAGTATAATACCTCTAGTGTAATACTTTTTCTGCATGTTATAATGATGTTAATAAAAACAAACGAACTGAAGTCATTTCTCCCAATCTCGTGACGTAGCTGGGATGGAATGAATCGCAGTCATCACCAATCTGCTGTGATTTACGCAGCTGTCAGGAAGAATACAACACGGAAAAGGTCAACTTCGTTTTGGCATTTTATTCACTGTGAAGTATGTGGACAGTTGACCCTGTTTCTGTAGTCATGGTGCACATACGTTTCTCATTGTGACGTAACTCTAGTTTCTCTCGGCGAACGTGCAAGGATTTGTGTTGATCAAACCACTGTTCGCCCTTTGACAGCAGCAGCATCAGCGTTGTAGAGAGGTGAACTCTTCAAACATTGGCTTACTGTGCCTGTAGGTTAGTGCACCGTCGTCTTAGTTACACTCCACTAACCAAATAAGCTGCATGCGCATCAATACATTATCAAACATGAGGCAAATATCTACCATAATTAATCACGTAATTTGTTCCCAGTTACGTGTAGATCTGCACAATTCATTAAGCTATAGTGAAGACGTGTTCTAATTAGGAACGCGAAGACACGTTTCAACTTAATTATACATTGCTTACAACTTCATTAAAAATTGGTATGCGCATATCATTTGCATTAACACACGCACGCACGCACGCACGCACGCACGCACGCACGCACGCACGCACGCACGCACGCGCGCGCGCGCGCACACACACACACACACACACACACACACAAGACTAACACAGAGAGCTGCCAAATGATGTCCATTGTCTGAACATAGCAATGATTAGCGTCAATACTGTATTGTTACCCACACAGCAGTGGAGCTTTGTGTCTACCGCTAATAACAAATCAAACTCCGAGCACAATACATTCAACATTGAATTATCTGAGACAATTTTTCTTCACAAGCCTCATTGCCAGAATATTTGCACCTGTCAAAACAGCAGCCGTTGTTTCGCACTTGAGTTCAAATCTGCTCTTTGTCGACTGGTTCCAACATTCAGTCCATTACGTACAGACACGGAAGAAATGTAGTGTATTCGGTCTATTATTCATCACGTGTTTTCTTCATCAGTTCTGAACTAGAATCATTCATAATGAATACTATTGGAATAACCAGCTCTGACGTGATTGACTGTTTGCTATAGCCGTAAATGAGACCAAATGCATCACTTGGGTCATTTTCTTTTTCTTTCTTTCATGTTTAACCATGTAACTAATGTTGCTGTTAATGATTGTGTACATACTCTGCTCCATATGATTGTGTTTTGTTCAATAAAAGAACACAATTGTGATGAATTTTAGGAGCTCCCTTAAACTATAAATACCGGTCTCCGTGGTGCACTTTTTACGTCTATTTGGCAAATTGACAAATACTTTGCATTTATATTCTTCGTCTGTACTCTGACTAGACAATATGTAGATTTGAACTGTTGTAAAAAATAGAAGCCACACGAGAAATAGGTTCAGTGCACAATTGTTGTTGAAATGAAATCCCAAAACAGGCATCTCAAGACAGGAGCACATTGAGTTGTAATTGAACTTCCCGGGGCAATGTTTCGCAGCTTTAATTGTCTGGTTCTGTCGCCCAAACAGGAAGTCGCTAGTTCATATTTTTAGAAACAAATCTCACTTGAGCCTCGTATTTATCTTCTTTTTCTTTCAAATTGCTTTTAGTGCAGACACCAACAAGTAAGCTTGCATGTTCTTAAAGCCAGATTTTACTCAGAGGGAGAGGGAGGGAGTGAGTGCTACAATTTGTGAAATAAACGAAGAATTTCCCTCTTCATGACCCTAACTCTTAATTCAATCAAATTGAATGCTCGAAAGAGTATTGAAATTAAAGTCTGCTCTTAACAAACGAACTGATGATCAACAGGAAAGGAAAGATTATGAGTGCATGTGTTTCCTTAATTGGCCTTTTCGCCAAACTGAATTCCAGAATGTTGACAATTCTGTACTAATTAATAGCAGCCTGCCTAACGTTTAGATTACTTTGCATCATTGCTGTTGGTAGTTCCGACACACACTATGTATAACACTTGCCATAGTTTAGGTTACCTCATATTAAATCATTTATCATTGCCGACAATGTTAACATTATTGAAAAAGGCAGTCAACTTATAAACATATTAGCACCTTGCCTTTAATATTCTTGAGGGGAAAATTTAGTTGTAAGCATGGCATTTAAAAACTTCAAATGAAATGTATTGTAGCAACCTTCGTATTTTGTAAAAACCACATTGTACTTGTTTATAAAGGTTTAATTGAACCTAAAATAAACTTTATATAACAACTGTTGCATAAATACAAGTAAATAATCAAATATTACATTAGCAATCCCAACTGTAGTTGATTTTACTCTTTGTTAGTTTGAACTAAGACTCGAAACCGTCTTCTTTGGTACCGCGCTACCGTTAGTACCATTATAATCACTTTATCTACCATTGACACAGTAAACAAACGAATGCAAACTTCCGATTCAAGAGTTATCGCCATTGGGCAGGCTTCAGAATGGTTGTCTATCGGGCGGAAACTATTGTACTCTGTAAGGTAAGGTTCAATGTTATTTCCCGTGTATAAGGTACAAAAGAGTTCTTCTTTTCGTTAATTTCTTTTAAGAAAGAACAATATATAATGTCATTGTGTTTCTCAGTAACGTGGCAATATTTAAATCTGTGAAATATTGCGAGGTATTTTAAATATTAATCCAATATACATTTCTGTTAAATATGCATGTTTATAATACTCTCGTTTGAATTTATTGCTATATAAATTAAAAATGATTTTGAATCAAAATCTAAGATACAAAATTCATATACATGTGTATAAAAATATCAAATTTGATAAAAAATATTCAGCGACAAAGACGCTGCTACATAAAGAAAGAATAGCATTGATAGCTTGTTTCCCCATCAGATATTCATCAGTTGTGGTATCGCATTCCACAAATCGTGTGGTTTCACATTGCGATAAAATACTGCACAAAAACAGACACCACAGTGTTACTTTACTGACTAATCTTGAGGTACGTGACCTCTGCCATGATGCACACCATGATGAACGTATTTAAGATAAACCAGTCAATTCAAACTTCAGATTAAACCAGTTGTTTATCATTGATGTACACGAAAGCGGTGCCTTCATGGATCTATTTATTGCACACTGTATATATGTAATAGATACACTAGAATAAATGTTGCAATAATCAACACGTAGAGTCAAACGGAAATACAATAGCCAAAAGCAGTTGTGCAATCGTGTTAATTCGTTCATTTGGAAATTATTTAGCCTACTCTATAACTCGATTCCACATTGTGATTAACAAATGGAATAATGGAAGCATGATGTAGGTAAATAGCTTAATGGCGTTAACGTCTTCATGAATCATCATACGTACCATTGAATATTTGAAGCTTTATACTGTATTTTTAACTGGGATTGTTAATAATAATTATGTTTATTTTATTGACAATAAATAATTATTCCTGTTAATATATTTAAATTAAGAAAAAACAAGCTCGCAATAAATCGTTTAACAGTTTCATTAAATATTAGTAATTAAACATATTAAATTGTCTATAATAAAAGGGGTAGTCTTATAATGCCAATGATTTTACAATCACGACCACCTCTTCTGGGGGGAAAAACCAACTATCGTGTTGGCAGATGACTCTCCAGAGAGCTCCAGAATGTTGACCTCGTTAGGAATCGAACACAATACAACCAAGGTGCAAGCTATGTCCGGTCCATTGTTTAAATCACATCTATTTCTTTTTCATTCGGATGCGTCGATCAACGGCCAAAACCTACAGATTAAAGCTTTTCAAGATGTTATGTTAGGCCTGTTGGTCAAACCCCAATGTACGTGCGTTGTACGTAATAAATATTGTCTAGGGAAATGATTTTTAAAAAGAACTTCATATTACATATACAAGTAGACACCACCACTATTGTAGAAATGTCATCTGAAACAGAGCAGAGTACTGTCGAGAAGCACAATATTGTGCGAAGTCTAGTATTATCGATGGAAGTCTTGTATTAGGTGCTGATCAAACACTCATCTCTGGAAGACTTGTTTGCACGGGGACTCAACGTGGTATGTCCAATACCATAGATCAAACAGGGAATCAGACGACACGCTTTTTCCTTCTCTTGTAAATACCACAACAGTGTCTACCGAGCTACGCTTCCAGCAGAACATTGGCGTAATGGTATTGAAAGTTCGATACGATCAGCGCATCACATTGATTGCGCCCAGTCGACTAACGACCGCAGGAATTCGACATGGAATTGATCTACAATAGTAACTGCACCTAGACCGCCGTCCAGGGAATACGTAGTCTGTAATCAAACAGCTTCTGTCGTCACTTCTGATATGTTCAATTATATACATGTACACCCTCCTTTATATTGGAAGACAATGATGACACAAGTTTTGCCACGATCTTTGTTAACCAGTGGTGGAGCAATGTAAATTGTATACACTTGTCCATTGAGCTCTAAGGGGCACTCACTAGAGTTGGAAGGCCGGTACTGGGATTAAAAATACCATTTCGCGAGCATCATTCGAACCCAGTACATCATACCAGTCTTGAGCGAGATGGCTTACGCACTACAACACGGAGACCGATAGATATTTATAATTCAAAGAGATCAACACAAAAATGTCAATTCAAGTCCGACCACTTTGCACAAGTTCAAGTTATGTATATAATATACATACAATGCAGAAATAGACATTGCCTTTTCTCTTTATGTTAGGCCGTAAAATGTAAAAGATACAATGTGTTTGTTTAATGTGACACCACAATGGCACATTGATTAATTAATTTAATTAATCATCGGCTAGTGGATGGAGTTTGTTTGACGACGTTAATTAGAATACAGATTAATTAAATAAGCATCAGTTATTAGATGACAAATACGCTGCGTTTCCAGTTGGTCTTAGAAGAAGTCATCTTGCACTTTCTCACCAACCGGATAGCACACACCACAGATGTTGGTGTACCGCTGGTTATGATGAAATAACCCAAAAATTCTAATGAGCATACTGAGAAGGATCGATCCTTTGATCCCAAGAACACCAAGAGGAAGTTTTTACCACTGAAGCAGGTGCTGCTCTATGTGAAATGTATCTTGGAAGGTAGAGGATGCACTGCGCACGCGTATACAACAGTAACAACAGAATCCCAAATTATATATTCTATAACACGTAAATAGAATCAATACTATAGTATTACTTTAGTAGTGTTATTAATAATACAGAACTTAATACTCACTAATTATAAACAATAAAACACCATTTTGACAGGTTTACGACGAATGGGCATATTGATAACATAATTATTGAACTTGCTTCAGAGCAGACGCCGTGCAAGGCCATGTTGTAGAATCGAATCAACCTACTCGTCAGTGCAACAGGCTGTATTCCGCACGAGAATTAACTAGATATGGAATTAATTTCCCGCGGGGGCTCTCATAATAGAGTAAAGTCATCTCAAACGAGCACGTACTGCCTAAAGTCGTGAGATTTATGGAATATAGTATTTGTCCTATTACTCATTCTAACACTGCATTATCGGCACTCATTTAAGCACTGTACATCCATCCCGCGATCACGATACACCAAGTCACGCACTACCGACAGGGAAGACAATCTCCACAGCTCGGGTATCCTGCTCTGTGTTATCACTTCTCTTCACTATTGTTTCAATTGCTATGCTTGTTGTGCATTAAGAAAAACAGAGTCATATTAAATGCCAAGAACTTATTACATCTCATCAAGTTTATATCGATGTCTTTACAAGATCATTTTCTTCGGCATGAGTGATGAGGAGATGAGACTTGTGCAAATTGTGTTTATCCTTGCACTGACATTGAAGACATATCTCAATACATACGTGACAACCTTTTTACTATCACATATCGGTTTGCCAGTGCCAACATAGTGTGTTCATTATTAGTGTCTGGTTGGTCGCAACCAACGCCCAGCATGAATTGTATGAAAGAGAGACGTTCGACATCATGGCTACGGTAGTATGAACCCACCAAAGACAACCCGACCTGATCATATCGAGTTTCTGCAAAAGGTGGTAATGCTAGACATAAATTTGTTATTTTCAATCAAATAATAATAATTAAAATCCACTCTAGCGGCATTTTAAAAAATTGGGGATGGGTGGGGCAAGTTAAAATGGGACCCCATAAGTGATTCTTCAAAAATGATTTGGTAAAATAGCTTTTTTTAGAATATCTGAAAAGTGAAAGAGCCATGCATAAGAGAGATGTATAATTTTGCGCTCCTTGACCTTTGACCTCCACTAAAACAATTTGCACCCCTGTAAGATTCCACATCCACCCTAGCAAATATCGACGATCATACTAGAAATCCATGGTATAGTCAGTCAAATTCTAAGGCACTTTCTGACTATAACTGCTAGACTAATTCGGATTAGACATATTTTTTTAAACAAGAGGTTTTATAATTATAAAGGTGGCCTTTATAGCAGGTTCAATTTTAAGTAGATTTTTTAAATTATGGAACCGAAAGTAAATGCTTGGATGAGTCACTTTCGTATTCTTGATAAATAATTTATTTCTGGACATAAAACTAGATGATTTTATATTTTAAGCATATTCTTATTAATATAATAATGGATGCAGTTTGCATTTCGAGTGAATGGTTAATGTCTGCCTCCTTGGTGTCTTTGTTAAACTAAAAGCAGACAATAGAGTTGGTTTTTGTCATAAATAATACAATTTATAAAAATAAATCAATTCATTTGAACTTAAATGGAGACAATACAATGAGAAATTGAAGATGTTAATTCAATGAAAACTTCCTTATCAACAATGAAACGCACGGGTTGCAGTAATACAATCTTCAACGAGCAATCCAACACAACGCACAAATCCATATTTCCATTCAGGCCCTTTAACTATTGATGTGTGTCCACTGCCAACTTAATTTTGAGATTGGTCATAAAAGCCAGAAAGCGATAAATAGTGCCATTATGAAGATGGCTGGTGGTTGTATGGGCCAGGTCGTATCGTACATCGCTCAGTATTGAGTCACCAGAACGCGCTAGTTAGCATGATGACATGTATTGTAATCATGTTAAGAAGGCGCCATTGCACTTTCATTTGCATTGCGTTCAGCTCATTGACTGGTGTCATTTACTTGTGTTCTAACATCTATCAGCTGCAGGTCTGCATACAGCGCCACTGCGTGTTTAGCACAACTCATAGATGACGTGGGGTTGGAGTGGGGAGCAACACAAAAAAGGTGCGTTCGTGGTGTTTCGAACACGAGCTATCAACTTAGGGAAGAGCTCAATTCTATATCCTAGCTGACTCGGTACTCACAGACCATATGTCGAGTACACCATACGCCAGGTCAATGTTTGGTCAGAATGCACTGACACATCCACTTAATAACGGTCGGGTACTCCTCCACTTTGGTACAGTTCACTTTGGTGAGGTTGTAGGCTGCTCACAGTGAGGTGAACACACCACTCTCACTCGCACGTGTGTCCCTGATTCACAACCCTGTGGTACGCCATGCAGCGTTGAGGAAGTTCCAGCGTTATGAACACGACATGAATCCCCTTCACGAACTGTTTGGACAAATTATCATACACGTGCACATGTTGATACTTACTACTGAATTAGAATGTGAATAAATACAAATTAGGTCATTGTTATGATCTTACGTTTTGGTTGCTTGTACGTTTGTACCAAGAATTGCCAATGTCACGTAGCAGTTATCAAACCGGAAAATCTTAGAAACATTCTGATTAATGTTATTCAGATGTCATTTTTACGACACGATGCATGGCTGCCTAAAGTGCTGCAATACTCTGTTTTGATATCATTCATACCTTTACATGATGTTCGTGGAAAGAAAGAACTATACAATTACATTTTCTATCTTCATTGTGGCAATAATTCATGATGCATATAGTGCAGACATATATTATAGTATGCTGTGTGACAATTTTGGAAATAGATGTTGAACACGTAATGTTTGATGTTGATTGCTCTGTTGCTCAAACCAATACTACTGTCCAAATAACATTTCTAGCACTAGGCAGTTATTTCTGCGATATTTCCCCGTGTGCTGGCATACTTTGTGAGAATGCGAGAGATAATACAGTGAGATAACCGCCTCACATATTAAACGCGTCTGCACATGCAATAATAACGGAATTGAATGCTGACGAGATTGAGATATATTGGATATTTTTCACAACTTTCTGTAATAAAGAACTGAAAAAAATATTGCGTTTCCATAAACATGTTGCAATCTAGGTTCCAATATCTGACAATCATCCCAGCAATTGTCTGGCGGTTGTTTTGTATTCCGAAAATACAACGGCAGCTGTGAATGGCAGTCAATATTTGGAAGTTATAGCTTGAACAGATAGAAGGTTAGAGAATGTGACTTGGTATTTATAACTCGTTCAAAAACGTGATTAGACAAAAGAATTGGGTTGAGAAATGTTAAACATTAAACAAGGGAAGAATTACAGTTTTAAAAGCTAAGAGTTTTAATGTATATAATAACGCATCCGATATTTTTAAAATGTCTATAGTAATCTAAAAGTAAAAACAGTATCTTTGTAAAAGGCGTAGTACTGAACACATTAAACTTTTTGAAACAGCGCGAATAACTCATGGTATTTCATTACATATCGTCATCTGCGTTAATGATGCGCAATATCTATAATAGAACCCGCTTTAAATGAGTTCGTAAACGGCCTTTTGAGCTAGATATGGTGTTCCTAATCAGCATATAATGAACATGCCCTATAATCTCAGAAGTTCAGAAGATTCACGTTATTGACATTCTGGAGCAGATGCAATGTTATTCAGGATAAAGGTTCAATTAACTAATTGTAACATTTATAATAAATGTACATTCGTTTAAATGTTATGCACACACATTAACGCTACGACTTGTAGATGATATCTCGTTTTGTGGATCACAATATTAAATGTTGTTTAATTCCGTAAAGTTTCATTTTATCATTTAAACCATTTTTACGATATTACAGGACATGCGTTCTTTTTTTAGAATGGCACCATTAGAAAAGTCATAAAAAATATAGACCTATTGATGGAGGGGTGAGGGGGTGGTCGGCATTATATCAGAAAAGGGTACTGAACGTTTTAGATTGAAATGGATCACCTAATCCGCCCTTGAGTCGCAATTAAATGACTACGATAATGGCTGGAAGGTGAGCAACACACTAAGCATTGTAAACGTAACGAACCCTGGTGAAGGTGATCAACACATTGTAATCATCAAGTCAGTGTATACTAATGAACCATGCTGATCGCCAATTTGAGTGGATTACTTATCGATCGCTGCAATAAACCGCCCTGTGATATTTATTGGTAAGTAATCTCCGGAGAATACAGATTTACTTGCTGTAAGTGCTCGCTAAATTGTCACGATATGCTTTGCTGGTATTTGACTAAACCAATATACTGTGGGGAAAACTAAATTAAAGTGCGTTCGCGTTTGATGTGGTAATCAAGTGGATACAGCAAAGGACAATAAAAGAATGTGTTAACATTAAGAACAAACCGCCAGTGTTCAAGGATTCCTTATGGACACGCACTTTTGACCAGCCACGTGTGCGCTCTTCTCCTTTTGGAAAAGCACAGCAATGACGTCATTATATCAACTAAGTATCCACATCATGTTTGTATTGGACACCGCGCGTGCAAAACATATTACTGAATTGAACTATAATTATTTGCAATTAAAACCTTGTTCTGATATTATGTTCACGTCAAGGAAAATATGAATGGCGGGATTAGATAATAGCTATACCCGTACAGTTAGTGTGAGACCAAACTAAGACTCTTCTTAGAGCAAACACAAACTTAAAACCAGCCACAACAGACATTTGGCAAATACAAGAACACAATGATCAACGGGATTGAATCGCGCCAAAGTAGAAGATAAATAATATTCTTAGCAATGCCATGTCCTTCTGGATAACAAACTTGTTTATTTCAATATATACACCGTAAAACAAATCCCGTAAAATGTATGGTGGAAAACACTGACAGCTGTGCAGATGTCTGATCATGCAATAGTATACGTTAACCACTTCCACACATTTTGGTCGTTTCAATCATCACAAGACAAAATAATGTAGTTGTGCTTCGACGTGTGCCACCGGTTGAGAAAGATACGCTCACATTTGGAGAGCTTCTGCATGGTATCAACACTGATTTGGCTATGATTCATGGGTACATGAGATCTCGACTTATTCGTAATGTTCCCTCGACTTTGGCTTGTACATTTGGATCTGTTATTGTGGTTTTTTTACTTGTAGGACACGTTCACTGTATATTTTTCATTAACGTTTTATTACATTAATATATCCGTTTACTTTCCATCACTTTTCTCATACGAAGATTGCAAATTTACCGAACTTTGAAAACATTGTGTAACTGAAACTGCAAACTCGAACAACAATTAGATTTTTATCTTTTTTTGGGGTAATATATAGAATATGTTATTTCCCAGATGTGTTATTACCAAGAACAGTTATCCAATGGTTTTCGAAGTGGGTTCATGTGTTTTGACAAAGTGGGTAGAGATCAAAACTTTAATTTATAACCAATATCTACATTCTTCTGAACAATGAATAACTTACCCTGGTTATCATTTTGTCAAAGCTATTTCCTGCAAATAAGTGAGGTCATTCAGTGCTTTACCATTCATTTCGATATGTTAAGGTTGAGTCAATTTGTGACTTTCTGTGCAGAAATATCATTCTATTGTGTCAAGTGTTCCTTTAGTGCAAGTCATTCTTTCTGCCCGAACAGTCAACATGCATATACATCAGAGAGAAATATGGGAGAAACTTCCATTGTTTTCAATGTCATGGTAGGTACCAGTTTACTTTAAACATTACTTCTCTCTGATTGGTCGATAACGGCTTTCTTTTGGAGACTGGCGCCAGGGTTAGAGGCTTTTAGTGGATCAAACAAAAGTGTTCAATCCACCATTTAATTAATCCATACTTATACTGCATATCTCACACATACAGTGTATTTTAAAGTAAATGTATTTTTATGTGAAGATCGAGCATAGAACAGTGACAAACGTGCAATGACAAGCAAGAGTTAGAAATAGAGTATAATAAATGCTATACCATTTTAATAATGGTAGCCTAATTTAATATTTTATTAATGACCCATAATTGTATGGCGATACTATGAAAACACGTTCGATGTAGGACTGGAGATGGAACGCAATAACAGTTACACATGTAGTTCTATACTCAAGATGCTTGATGTCACCTTAATCAAAGCGATATTACTAGTAATTAAATTTGATATGAACAAAAACAGACGGGTTATTAGAGTATGCAATACGTGTATCAATGAAATACACAAATTGTATACTGTATAACCCTAATTACATTTAACACCCACAACTATCCTCACCCTATCAGTAGTGTTCTGACCATACCCTACGATACTTGTGTTTCTGGGCGTCAGAGAATGGCATTCAATCTTAAAAGGGAACGTTGGTTTAGCTAGTCGAGCCAATTATCTTTTGCCAGACCAGGAAGAAAGTGGAATTAACGCGAGTGCATTGTGAGTCTCAGCCTGAACAACGCTGTACACAATGTCGAGCCATTCACTTGAAAATACCATCTATCTTCGTCACTTTCATAAATAAAGGCCTTTATAGGTGCTATAATGTGTTCAACCTAACATATTTGATTGGAAATTAATGTTGTCGTTGTGAGTATAATATAGAGGAAATCATCGCAAATTAGTCGGCCTTTGCTCCATGGTAAGTGATTTGGTGTGAACTCTGGTGGTAAATGCGTTCTGACTTGGCCCTTTACTTACAGCGAGTTAACCGACCAATCATAGATATTGGTGAGATCAATACGACATTTCTCGCTGTCGGTGCTTATCAGCAATCAATGTGTGGCCATTAATACGCCATAACGTCTGCCTCTGAGTGATGCTTTCTTCATATCAAATCAAAGAGGCAGCGCTTCAAGTTGCCGGTACCGATAATAATCATCAAGTGCTCTATGGAACACATTCATGAATAATTGCAATACAGAAATAGTACCTGTGATAGATTTAGAACACGTGGCAATGCTGCTCTAGAATGTTCTTGCAGTATTAATTGTCCCATTGTAAAAACAACCTTCTCTAATAAATATTATGTGGACAATCAACTGTTATTAAAGCTTTTGCCATTACAGCTATAAAGTTATTTGAAATATTGGTAAATGAGCAATCATGTTATGTTTAAAATGATGAAATGTAAAATGATATATCAATGTGTAACGTTGAAACATAATACATCAGTCTGGTGGTTTTGGTTTGAAACATCTGTTTTCTGGATCTGGTTCATGGTTTATAGTTTCTCTGGTGCGATACCATGAAGTGTCTTCGTGTGGTCTGACACTAACTAAAGCTGTATCGCTATATCTACTGTCTGGCTCCAGTGTCCACATCTGTTCCAGTTGTAGGTAGGTTTCCTATCAGTCCACTTGCTGTAAACTGTTATATTATCTTTTAACATTTATATCTTTCCATGGCGTGAATACAATATTAGAGCAATGTCTCTACAGCACGACAATATTATTGACATGGCCACGAAGGGACATTGTGACAAAGTCAAGATGTGTTTTGTCCATTACAAATACGGTGAGATGGTTTGATGATCTAAAGACGCCATTACTGCGCTGTCGTTAATGTGATGATTTCTATCATTCTTGGATACCTCGCGCGTGGCAGAGTGATTGTCCAATAGCCATAAAGAATCTTCAGAGGCAACACAAAGTTAATCGGTTTTTTTAAATGCTGTAAAATTTCTCTCTTCTAGTCCACTGTATTATTGAGAAATTATTTAATACGTCTGCAGTCGATCTCAGTATTTATAATGATACTGTTAAACGAACCAGGATGTAATTCCCCTTTCTGAAGTAGATCTCATTTAATTTCAAAAGGAATTAAATTGTTCATACATTCTTCAAAAACATAATATTGATTGTGTATAATTATAGTAATATAAATACAGTGTATATAAAATATAAAGCCTAATCGCTGTAGAACTCAAGTACACATATCAGCAAACCGATTACCTCTTTCTTCATTACCTAGCGGTAATTGGCTGTGCTCAGGTGTGTTATTGACTTCCATATAAGTAATGACCTGACCGCAAATACCGATAAGACAAATCTAATTACAGACAAGGACAAACCAACCGAGTTTATTAGGGTCTAGCATCGCTCACTACAACGGTACTGCAACATAATATTATACGTAAAAGAATACAAACACTTTAATGAGCCTGTCTCACTACTGAGTTATAAGTTTTTGTATGTCTAAAATCCAAGGATGACACCATATACAGTAAGCAGCGATCTGCGCTCGTGTTGAATTCTTTCTGACAGAAAAAAAAGGTGTGTACTCAGTTCCCTGACCTCTAATGATAGACTGTGTGAGTCTAATCACGTAAATATGTATTAATATTTAACTAGCCTTATTTTAGTAAAATAGATTGCAGAATGTTTTGTATTGCTCTCCTTGGATTCTGTAAGTTTTATTAACATTATTCTACAAATAATTATATACATGTATATACAAACAGTAGACAAACTGATTAGTTTTGTCACATGTCCAAATCCACGATGAACACATACATATAATAAAAACAGCTATTCTACCATTGCTCTTTCACGGTGCAATATATTAGTTAATAACTATAATGATGTCTTCAGAAACTAGACACCATTATTTGTGCTTTAAGCATGAGACTTAAAGCACACCACTTGTCCAATTCTACACCTAACAGCGTAGAATTAGAGATTATATCGCGGAGTCAATGAAATATTGAACTAAGCAAACACGAACAACTGTTATGACCGAAATCAAGAAGGATCTTTCCAATAATACTCTGAAAGTCTGTGAGAAATGTGCGGTATTAGTCACATGTTGAATATCAAACATTTTAGATTCACGTTGAACTGAATATATAATTATATAATTAGATATATATTTATATTTTGTGAAATGATTGGAATTATAGTAATTTTGTCTGGTCTCACTAGACATTGATACATGATAATGACTCAAATACAGTGGTCTCCGTTTCACTGCATATGTAAATGGCTGATACAATATTAAATACTGACAAAAGAACGAAGAATAAATGAAGAATAAATCAGTTAGTGGAAAACTGAAATATTACTAATTTATATCTAAATGATGATGCTTAGCCTATTAAATAAGTTACGCAACTACACGGTGTTTGTCCTTATCATCAATTCATAAACTCACTAAATTGTATCAGTCATCAACTGAAATGAAGATTACAGAAGACGAGACCATGCAACACTCATCGTGCACTTAGATATGCAAATATAGCGAGGAGGAAACGACAACATACAGATGAGATATAAATACATGTATATAGAAAAGATACCACAGAACAGCTATATGAATATAATAAATAAAAAGCAAGCTTCGACATGGATAAAGCTATAATACTTCGTTTTAAGGTAAAACAAAATATCATAAAGACAGGTTTTATAGCAGACACGGATAGACTATGTGTATAGGATTGCCTATTAAATTAATGTTGTGAGATTGTGCAGTCATGGGTCTGTTCAGCATCAGTCGTTCGGTTTGGTCTGCAGTGATTTTAATCGCTATATTCAATCCATTGACAAGGCATCAATTTGTTGGTAAACATATGACTGGTTAGTATCACAGAAATGATACACGATATATGACGTTTGTCTTTACTCCACAATACAACGTTTATGGCAATAATTGAGCGTCTAGACGGAAAGAAAAGCACAGAATTGAGCCATTGTAGAAGATTCACAATGACGACGGAAAGAGAATAAATGTGCATATATCAATGTTTCCCAGAAGCAAAATAAAACGACAAAGATCGATATAAATATATAATATATAATATAGAAGATGCGAAATGATAATAAGTTGTGCGTATCATGTTGAGGTAAATTATGATAATTTAATAGCGCACATGGCTTTCTACTTACGTAACATCCGAATATGAACAGTCGGTTTTGCTGGAGAAAGAAAAATGTGAAATGTTAATAAAGATCATTAAATATTTATTGTAACCGAATACTTTAATTTTCTGCTGCTAACATTTGTAAAATGTCAACTATACTGCGAGATGGCGCACCATCATAATTCATCTGTCAGTTGTCTCGTTCTGTTCAGGCTGGCTGTGTGTTCAGGAGACACCATTCAACATTGCCAAATGTTTCAGCAACAATAAACGCCGTCCAACAAATTATTCTAATGGGCACAGTATAATCATGGCTGAACTTCGTATAAGTTATATTTTAATACTAGAAATACAATTCAAGATCGTTTAAATGTAATCTCGTGTTTATCTTTATTCAAAACATTTCATATATTAAAGTAAACAGATTCTTATGTTAAGTTTTGTTTGAGGTAACACTACGAAAAAAAATACAAATCGGAGCGAAAGCCGTTTTATTACTTTATAATTATACTGACCGTGGTTGTTACTAAATTTATTAAAATTCACTTTGTTAGTTGTATAGTGTATAATTGTCGTAGTCCATTGGTTTTTGATAGGTCATGCAGAATCTGTAATGTATTCTTGGCCAGCGTGGAGTAATTAAAACTTTACCTATTTAACCTACATCTAAGTACAGGATGGTCTATTTTCTAGTTGGACGGGTGAAAGTTTGTAGGCGAAATAAAAATGAACCTTTAACAAACACTATCGCGTCTAGAAAACTAGAAAACAATGTCAACCAAGACAATCATTTGACAAATAATATATTAAAATAGTTGTGCCAAATCTTGGACAAAAATACGATTTCATCCAATCACAGATTAAAACAGTTTGAAAGACATACTGCAACGAAGTGGATAACAAATCATCATTATTAGTGGTAATAATGTCTGCATATTGGTCTAACCTCAGAACCGAGTTCTCTAAATCATCGTACCCGGAAACGTAAATTAGCAGACGAATCGAGTGCTAATAGCTTCAGATGAGTTCAAGGGTTTTCATATTAAGCCACCACTGGATGCACACAACAAACATGGTTCATTCGCACAAAGGACTCATCTTTTTTCCTGCATGTAGTACATAACTCTCTTGGTGGCACTTAAACCCGGACCGCGGTTTGGTCGGATCATTATTCACACTGTCTACGGTAATTATTCCGGTCCTTGCCTCCAGTGTGTAGTTGTTCTTCGGTGACAGATGACCATTCATTAATGGAGAGACAGTTCCGGACACATTAGGGAAACAAGTGAGGATTGCTTGGACCCCGCTGAGCAAAGGTCGGAACATAACCTGCGTTCTCGTCCTTTTGTTAAAACAGACGCCTCAATCGAAACGTCTTTATGATTATAACGAAAAAAATTCATTGATGTTCGTTGAATTAGCAAATATGAATTTTCTTTGAGCGTGTTTTTAATTAAAAGCAATCCGATAGGAGATCAAACAGGGACGGTTGTTTAGCGATGGTTATTAATACGGACACTGCTGAGAGCATTTACACATTGTGATACCTCGTTGATAGTAGTGAAGATTGTCAGAACATGAAAGACGTCAACTCGTATCATCGCTCGATGATAAAGAAACAATTATACGCCTGAACAGGTTTCTTGTTTATAACATAGATATCAATCATCTTTGATGGGAATGTTAAAAAAACAAATTAAAGTTGGAGGATGTGGAAAAGCATTAGTATTCGTGTATCACAATACGACGTGATATAAATAGAAAGACTGTCTTTTTTAAATATCAAAGCCATTACTGATATTTCTTTTTTTTATCTCAAGGTTGTAGTCCAGTCAATCTAAACACTCAATAAATTACCTAATCCTCAATAAATTGCAAGATTTAGAAAATGTTTTCTTCTGAAACCTTGCAAACTACTCAATAATATAATACTAAAATTCTAACGACTCTATAATGCGTGAGTGTGACATGCCAGAACAGAAAGGATGTTTCTTTTACTTTTCCAATAATTATTCAGACTTTACATGAATATCAACTAACGTTCACCGCGGTCGTGTAATATACTGTGTATGTTCCTCCTATGCTAATGTGGAACGGCCTGGGTGTAAAATAACGTTCTGGGAGTTCTGAGCAGTTACAGACGCAAACAAAAAAATGGAGCCCACTCTTCTACTCAAGAACAATCCACTCTACACCAAATCTGACAAATTAAACCAATTACTGCTTAAAACAGCAAACCTAACAAATTAGTCCCATTATTAACAATTGCCTAGGGCGGGATTTGTTTATGCAAATTTTCGTAAATGTCAATTATTGCGCAAAAAATGTTAGAATGCTCGTAAATTTAGATATATATTTCTATTTTTATCTCTATTTCGCCACTGAAAAGGCAAAACATTTATTTAACATTGCAAACAGCACCTACTACTTGTATTCCCGTCCACCATTTAATTTCTGTTTTAATCTTAATACATAACATACTAAGTTTTATATTCTATAGTCCAAACTATGGTCTATAGGTTGATGAAACGAAACCAGTGTCTTAGTCTCTCTTCTGTCAAGATGATATATCTATTATAATATATCGATTTCTTTCAAAACGAATCATATTTGTGTTTCTCCTTTGCTATGTATCTACGACATACTTTTACAATACACAATTAAACTACAAACATATCAAACTGAAATATGTCTTGCCACTAACTACGAAAAAAAGTACGAAAACAAATAATTGTTTATTAAAACTGACCAAACTGAGTCGCCTTTGTGTAATGTTTCACGTGTACTTGACGCACTTCGTGTAGAGTGTTTTGTTATTTGAACTATTCACAAGAGCAATCCTACATAAACATACTCACACGTGTGTGAAAATCAATTATGCCATTGCACAGTAAGGAAATGTACGCGCATGGTCCTCAGTTGCATATAATTTGTTTGTTCGAGGTGAAGACCGGATTTAATTTCCAGCAAAATTAGCCAATTACAGGGAATGACCTGCAGGAATAGCGGCCGTGTTATCTTATTGACCAAGACCCCCTCGTTCTGCCAGACCTGACGTCGATGGAATGAGAGAGCAAGGCGAAGACTAGTCCTGTGTGTGGTGTAATCGTGGTGTTGTTTGGAGAATAAACAGCGGCGTCCTGCCCGATAGTAGACTGGGAGGATCAAGTGGGAGATGCGTGTATTGTGTGATAATAGTTAATATAATACCGTCTTCACTATCAACATGCCACACAAACAACCAGCGTACTGGTATTTCAGCCCAGTTTAACGTTAAAGGCACACGGTCGAGTTTTAAGACCGATACAACTGTACGTGCGCATCTAATGATACTTGTAGTATACAGTCAAACCTGTCTTAAGCAGACACCTAAGGGAGTAACAAAAAGTGGCTTCTTCAGACAGGTGGCTGCTTAATACAGTTCATAATGTACTAAAATTGATGATTTGGTAGAATATTATAGTGACCATTTAAGACAGGTGGCTGCTTAATACAGGTGGCCGCTCAAGC